>BGPR01032692.1:0-12903 GCA_013235015.1 Araneus ventricosus | reverse complement strand
GTTATTTAAGCTGAAGAAAAAGTTGCATATATTTATGAAGAAAAAAAAACTTTGATTTTTATAATTTTACCCATCTAAAACTTGTATTACGTGCATTTTAAGGCAGGACTTTTGGTGATCCGGGTCGGGTCCGGTCTCATCTAGTCCGGATTATCGGGACTCTCCTGTAGTTTTCTTCCTCTAAAGTAAACTTTGAATGAAATAAACGCTCCGCAAATGACGTTTTTGTTGGTTCAAAACTCCGCAGCTTAATGAAGTATATATAATTATTGCTTATATTTTAATTGGACGTTACGCATACATTATTAAAAGTCGATATGAAACCTTACAAAGACGAGCATTCCGAGATTCAGCAACACATTCAAATAGTACTTTAATGACACCAATCTAAAAAAGGTCAAAATCAATCAATCAAGTCAATCTAAAAATCTAAAAAAAATCCGTCAAAGTGGTCGCGCATTCTTCGCACAGGTGCGATACTTTAGGTCGGCACTAAAAGGGTTAATTATAATATATGTTTGAGTCCTCCATTTGTCTCGTTCGAACAGAGCCCGACATCACAGAAAGAAATGCCTGAAAGCAATTAATCGCACTTTGTTAAACTTTTCAAATATTCCTCCAACACCGGTCCAACAGTTCATCTTTTATAAGTCTTTCTCATTACTGTAGAGCCTCAGTTGCCCGACACAAGCTAGGATTGCGGAATTCGGATCAGTGAAGATGTCGGATAATAGAGAAAGAAAACGGAGGGCACACTTTTTACGCAAAATGCCTTGTACTATGTATTAAACTTAATATCTTTCATGATATGCTGTACGTCAATTTAAAAAAAGAAGTTATACAACCAGCAAACTACTCGACTTGTGGCTTTCTTAATAAAAAAATTAGTAAAATATGAATAGATAAAGACGAAACGGAACTTTATAGAGAAAATTTAAGGTAGTAAGTTACTTTCCTCCACTATAGATAAATGTTTTCTAGATGCCATATCACGAGAAGCTTCACTTCCAAACTTCAGACTTCCTCTTGCAGTTCAATGTATTTCAAGGATGCTTCAATAGCATTTGGTCCATCTATATAAGTTATTTTAAAATCACTAATTTCATCTGGTTGTTTCTCAAGCTCGTCTGCTTTCTGTTTAATCGCCGTTATAAAAAACGTCCGTATGGAAGAACACAAATGAAAGTTTTATAATTAAAAGACAAAAAACTTTCGGAAAATTACCGAACGATCGACAGATGTCTAACCGCCTTGTATCCCCTCGCAACCCAAACTATTTGTGTGGCCGCCTGACCTTGACGTCTTAAGTCGCTCGGTCACGACCGCTCTACTCCACACAAACGGCGTGGTGGCAAATCCACGACATTCCAGTTTTTAGTCCATCTTTTTAGGCTGGTCATTCACGGCAGCTCCACTCCGCACAAACGGCGTAGTGGCACTCCACGCCATTTTGGGGCGCACCATCTTCCTGCCTGTGTGCATGATCACGACGACAGGGGTGTGTTGCCGTATTGTTTGGCACTCCACGCCATTCCAGTTTTTAGTCCATTCATTTCGGCTGGTGGTTCACGACCGCTCCACGCCACTCAAATCCACCCACTCTGATCCTCTATCCCCGCCTCTTCTCGTCCCAAGCTCCTCTTCTCGTCCCGCGGCTTTTATGGCCCGGCAGTCCAAATGGAGCGATGGATTTCGTGACAGATTGGATATCCAACCTTCCGCTCCACACCGCTCCAATTCTCATCAGTTTTTTCCCATTGACGACCGGTTGCGGAGTGGAGTGGTCACGAATGTCCAGCCTTACAAATGGCGAAACAGAAACCCACCTAACGATAGTGAAAACTACAGAGAATAGTTTTCGATCTGTGGTTTTCAATCAATTTAGCACCGACGTCGGTTAAAACGAAATGTCGGGAAAACAAACTTTGCTGTGTTTAAATAAAGAGGAATTTCATATCAGTTTCCTTTACAGTTCGATCATACTTACGAGACTGAATACATGTCCCGGTTTGGAAAAAATACTGGCAAAGGGAACGTTATTCCAAATTCGAGTGAGTAGCATGTTTTTTAAAATTATTATTTCGTGGGCGTACAAGGAAAATCAGACAAGTCCAGAAACGCTGTTTTTTGAAAAATCGAGTTCAGTTTTTAATTTCTGGTTTGCACGAGTTGAAACAGCTTCCTGATTCCTGGCACTTCAGTTTAAGTTTCGGACTTGGAGGGTTTTCTATATGAAGAAAGCAGGAGTTTTGGACTTGGTGGCGATAAAATGTAAATTTGAACAAAAATGTGGTTATCTTATTTTCCTTGTACGGCCACGATTTATGAATATTGAATAATACAATATCTTTGCATGCATTCTGAGTTTTATAAAAACGCTAGAAAATCACCCGTCATGGTTTGACGGGTGCAAATTGCCTCTTCATTCGAGAGATTTCCCGTCAAATTTGACGTGTTTAATGGATACATATGCTAGAGAAATGTTTAAAATTAATTGAAAACAAATAAAATAAACATATGCTTTATGACAGGAAATATATTTTTTATTTACATATTATTTACACTTCTTACAAAGCACTTCTTTGCTTGTCAAACTTTGCCAAAATTTTTTATCAAATTACAGTGGAATCTCCCTATAACGAAATCGCTGGGTTCCAGTTGAAAAATTCGCTATGGAGAAAATTTCGTTATACGGAGATTAGAGATTTTTGCCTCGAGGAAGCGATTGTCGTTCATTGGCCTAAGATGATGAAATTCAAAGCTTCATAAGTCGGCAAATTTTAGTTTAATCGAACCCAAAATCGAGTCGATCTACCGATCCTGTTTTTTAACCCGGTTATTGGATTTAAAAAAAAACAACCGGTTATAATCGGGACAAAAAAAACCGGTTAACCGAAACAAAAAACGGTTTTCGATTAAAAACGGTAGTTTTTCCCATCGCTACATACAGTGGAATCTCCCTATAACGAAATCGCTTGGTTCCAGTTGAAAAATTCGCTATAGAGAAAATTTCGTTACGGAGATTAGAGATTTTTGCAGTTATTTAAGTAAATGTTACAAACCTTTTAGTATGCGCGATAAGTTCAAAAATATTTAATTATGACTTTCAATTAAAAATGAAGTAATATTTATTATAAATTTGTTAAAATTATACTAATTTTTATTGTATAAATAAAATGCTCAAAAGTGAAGACAATTCACCAATTTAGAGAATAATATGTACTAGTACGGATAAACATAAAATGCGTAATGTCACATCCATTTGCTGTTTCCACCCCGATTCTTGGAATCTTAGAAATGTTGCTCCCTCTGCAGAAACCCAGGTCCCCACAACTGCATTACCCTTCACGTAGCATTCTACGTTACGTGTTATCGCTGGAGTGAACAATACGAGTGGTTCCAGAAACAGGCACGTGTGAGCGATTTGTTTGCACAGAAATTAGCAACTTTCTTCAAAAATGGCAAAAATTGAAAAGATAAAGGTCTGAAAAAATTCGTTATAGGGAGACAACCACTTCGTTATATGGAGAATATTTTGAATGTTATTTAACATTCCGATTAAAAATTTCGTTATAGTGAGAAATTCGCAGCAGGGAGACTTCGTTGTAGGGAGACTCTACTGTATATCATCACGATTACAATAAATAATCAGATGCATCGTTTCGTCCAAACTATACCACGCGCATGACATAACACTGACGTAATTTACTACTTTCGATTAAAAAACGGAAAATAATTTGAAATATATGATTAATATAATTTAAAATTTCTCGGGTACTGTTGATCATAGCGGGATAAATTTTATATCAATCGATAAAAAATTTTATTTCAATATTTTAAAGCTATTAAATTTGAAATTAGAACGACAATCACTCTTTCAACTTTAAAATTGCTGAAATTTAAGTGATCTAACAATGAAATAATGCTGTTTAACGTCTCGCAGTGCTATAACGCGAATTTCATTTTTGTGACGTCAGAGCGTTACAGAGAGATAGATATGGGCTATTATATTAATAACTAGCAGTACGCGCACGGCGTTGCCCGTGGAATCAGGACTTCAACAAAAAGAAAAAAGAAGGGGGAAAAAAAAAAGACCACAGTGACATGAAAAAGTTCTGAAAACAAAAAAAAAGATACATATTATTGATTTTCCCGCTTATTTTTCTTCGCAATAATGACATTTCAAGTGTAGAAAAAAATACAGAGTACGTTAATCCGAAACAATATTAAAAAGTTGCAACGTGGAAATGATTATTATACAGCAAGTAAAATATTCGAGACATAAACACGTTAAGACACTGCCGAAAATAATAATCGAAGTCATTCAGTTGGAGGTTATGACGTATCCTGCGCTCTGCACCGTCAGCCAATGAAATTGCAACAATGCATGATGGGTAGGCTCCGGAGAAACTTCCGCGGAAGTATGCTCGCTAGAGAAAAATCTTTCAAATGACTAGGAAAAAATAAATTTAAAAAAGGCGGTAAAAGCTATTTTAACCATTCTTGCTTTAAATCCGACAGAACCGTTCCAGTTATAAGCTGAAAAAAATTCATAATAATAGTGCTATTAGGACGTCGGATGCAGCAAATTTAACAACAAAAATAAAATTTCGATTGCAAAACTGACTATTTTTTAAAAATTTCTCAAAATTCAGAAAATTACGTTTGAAGCTCAAAACAAACTTCATTAGAACGAAAATTGTTTGTTCTATCCGACAGTGCATTGATTGTTTTTCAGCGATCATTAGAAAAGATGCTACAACCGTAAACATGCCAAAAATGACCCAAACACAAAACATTAAATAAAAAATTTTATAGCAGTACGCGCACGACGTTGCCCGTGGAATCGGAACTTCAACAAAATTTAAAAAAAGCCCACATACTATTACAAAAATGAAAGTTTTAAAAACGAAATCAAAAGAGAAATATATATATTATTGAATTTGTCCGTTTCCTTTCGACCGAGAACCGTTAATCCAAAACAATGTTAAAAAATTACAATGTGATATTTATTACACCGCAAGCAAAGTATGAAAGGCAAAGAAATAAGTTAAGACACGCTTAAAAATAATAATCGAAATCATCGAGTAAATAAATCATCTCGTAGAACGCGAAAGTAATGACGTCACATGCCGCGAAAAAGGAAGGTCACGTAACCAGCGAATGAAATTGCAACAATGCAATCGGGGAATCTCAGGAGGTCCCGTTGGGAACGGTCGCTAGCAAAAACACTGTTTGTACTTTTCAGGGAAAAATTAATTTACGAAAAACGGGAAAAGGTATTTTAACGGTTCTTGTTTTAATTCCTACAGAAACGTTCCAGTTATAAGTTGAAAAATATTGAAAATGATAGCGTTATTAGAAAGGCGGATACGAAAATTTCAAGAAATCCGAATAAAAAATTACCATAAAAGTGACTATTTTTCAAAAATTTTTCAAAATTCAGTAAATTATGTTGGAAATTTTTTTCAAAACAAATTCCATTAGAACGAAAATCGTTTGCTCTTTCCTATGGTGTATCTATTTTTTTCGTAAAATTATCCAAAACCATGGTATTGAGAAATTAGTGCGAAAAATCACCCAAGACAAAACAAAACATTAAATAAAGAATTTTCTAGGTTAAAATTTTAAAATTCCGGCTTCGAGGTGCATTGCGTCACCATTAAGACTACCTGTGTGCCAAATTTCAAGGTTGCAAGTGCGATAGATTTGTTTGCACATCGCACGCAGGCACACACAAACATTGCCTTTTATAAGTATAGATTTCTACTGAAAGGCCTTTTAGTTATAAAATATATATATATCATATGCGAGAAAAAAATACTTAAAAAATTAGTATGTAATAAAAATACTGTAATTTTTTTATTTAATTAAAGTTAAGAAATAAAATACGTTAGAAGATATTTGCTTAAGAAGATTTCACCGAAAAATGTGAAAACCAACCTTATAAAATCAGCATTTTTAAATCGTGATAGAAATTCAATATTGTCAGCAATCTTCGTACGAAATTTGAAAGTGGCTTCAAGTTTCACAACTGATTATTCTGAAAATCACAATTCATGGCTAATCAGAAAATCAGTGCAAACGCCTTCGAATCTGGAAATTTCGCGTAAAATGAAGAGATCAGTTGAATCTGAGTTCCAGCTGTTCTGCGAAATTTTTACTTTCTCGTATATGAGGAAAAAATATTATCGTCGTCAAAAAAGTCGGTATCCAGATTTTTCGTTTCAAATGTAAACCTCCCTAATTAAAAAAAAAAAATGACGGGAGGCTTTTTCAAACAGCCGTTGATGTTAAAGGCGTAGGACTATTTTACTCGCGTGACTCTTTTGTTTCTCGAAGTTTCTCGTAAGTTTTTCAGTTTAAGGAAGTTTTTTTTTGTAACTTCTGTTGTTTACCTTTTTCTCTAAAATAAGCCATTAGTTATGTTTTTAACATATGTAGTTACCGAGATATAGAGGATCGCGCCACCAATTCATGCGTATTTTTAGTCAACTTTGGAACTCGGTAGTCTGTGAACTACGATTCCGATTTCCAATATTTTTTTGTAACTTCTGTTGTTACCCTTTATCTCTAAAATAAGGCTTTAGTTATGTTTTTAACATATGTAGTTACCGAGATATAGAGGATCTCTCATATACCGTTTACTGTAGCGTTTTGGCGTGTGAATCAAATTCCTTCCTGAAACCCCAATGGGAGGAACGTAGTCCTAAGTTTAAAAAAAGAAAGAATTACGGCTATCTACACTATATGCTCAAAAGTATCCGGACACTTGCAGATTTTCACATTTTTTAGAATTTCTCCGGAATGGTTTAACTGACTGCCTTTAAACTTCGGACGTGTAAAGAATAGACAATAACTCATATTTTACATGGAAGATTAGGTCCTGAGGGCAGTTAGGGGGCCGTCTACAAACTGATGAAGACAAAGACGTTTTTGACCCACCCCGCTTCACAGAATACTGATTACAAGATAAAACTTTCAGAAATGGTAATGTTTAATGTGCATAATATTTACAGGAATTTTCGTAAACTCAGCACAAATATTTGGGAAGATATACAGGTTTACTTAAAAGCTCTCAAATTTTCCCTCCTGTTTCTTGCTTAGAACATGCAGAGGTTTCTGTTATATTATACGAAACTTACAGAAAAAATGACAATATGTTAGAGAAGCATTTTGTAAAAGTTTGGAAAAGATTGTTTGAATATTACAGGAATTATGAGCATTTTTAGTAAATAATGTTTATCTGCGCATGCGCGAAACATAGTGTAATTTTTCTTTCACAGCTTTACAGCCAGATATATAGTGCAACTTATATAAAAGAATTCAGTTCAATATCATTAGTATTTAGAAAGATATCGACATTACAACGAGCAGAATTTTAGCTCCTGTCGAAGAGAGGCCAAAAGATGAGGGGTTGTACAAAAATTGATATCTTTAAAACCTATATATTTAAATAGTTATATTGAATTGTATAGTGGTTAGAATTTGCTGAATACCCATGAGCACATCTAATATTCGTAACGAATAAAAAATATATATATATAGAATTGTTAAAATATTTTTAAAAAAGAAATTAATTAGATAAAAAATCGTTTCGCCGTAAAAGAAATATATTTAAAAACATCGTTTGGCCGTAAAATTGTAATATGTAACTTGTTAATAATCATGTAAGTAATATAATTAAAGTAATAAAGTTTTTGTTATTTATAGTGCCTAATTAGCTGGAATTTAAGTTATGCACTTAAATGATAAGTCTTCATGGGTATTCAGCAAATTCTAACCACTATACAATTCAATAGTTTTTTAAACTTATATTTAAAGATATAAGTTAAAAAAATATCAATTTGTGTACAACCCCTCATCTTTTAGCTTCTCTTCGACAGGAGCTAAAATTCTGCTCGTTGTAATGCCGATATCTTTCTGAATACTAACGATATTGAACTGAATTTTTTATATAAGTTGTCCTATATACCTGGCTTTAAAGTTGTGAAAGAAAAATTACACTATGTTTCGCGCATGCGCAGTAAAACATTATTTACTATAAATGTTCATAATTCCTGTAATATTCAAACAATCTTTTCCAAATTTTTACAAAATGCTTCTCTAACATATTGTCATATTTTCTGTAAGTTTTATAATATAACGGAAAACTCTGCATATTATAAGCAAAAAACAGGTGGGAAGATTTGAGAGTTTTTAAGAAAACCTTTATATCTTCCCACATATTTGTGCTGAGTTTACAAAAATTCCTGTAAATATTATTTACATTCAACAATACCATTTCTGAAAGTTTCATCTCGTTATCAGTATTCTGTGAAGCGGGGTGGGCCAAAAACCTTTTTGTCTTCATCAGTTTGTAGACGGTCCCCTAATTGACCTCAGGACCTAATCATCCATGCAAAATGTGAGTTATTGTCTATTCTTTACATGTCCGAAGTTTAAAGGCAGTCAGTTAAACCATTCCGGAAAAATTCTGAAAAATGTGAAAATCTGCAAGTGTCCGGATACTTTTGGGCATATAGTGTATCCGTATATATGTGAAAATGGCAACAGAAAACGGATGAAACATCCTAGTTGGTTCTTTCATCCAAATTGTAGATATGTATCAAATTTTGGAAAAACTTATTTCTCCAAATACATACTCGATTTTCTTCATTTCTCTATAAAACTTTGCCGAAAATGGGTTGTACAAATAAAGAACTTTTCACATGCATATCGCCTATGACACTGAATTAAAATATCAAAGGCGTTTTTTAAATATTATATTTGCTTGCATGCTGGAAAATTTTGTGCACATTTTTCACAACTGCGTTTAATTGCATCGACTTTGCACACACCATTCAGTGAAAATATTCAAAGCATTTATTTGTGTGTATGTCATTGTGGGGATAATTAAAACTAAATTTTTAAAAATTGTAGGAATGTGACAACTAAATAGTATAATGCAATGAAACCGACATCGTTGAATGAATAATACTTTCAATTTTAAGATGACGAAAAAAATCGTTTTTTTTCGGATAACAGCTTCCCAAATTACTTCTAAAATAAAAATTGCGCAATAAAAAACCAATCAAATCAATTTTTTCCTCCATTAAAAATGATATAAGAAGTATTCCCAGATGTTGCATGCTGACTTCTTGTAATATTCAAATTATTTAATTCAAATTTTAATACAAAGCTTCTTTCACATATTGTCAAATATTTTGTTAAGTTTCACACAATTTGGTTTAAAACTAACTTTGGGCAACTTATATAAAAATTCCAGTTCAATACTATTAGTATTCAGAAAGATATCGGCATGGCAACTTGAGGAATTTCGGTACACTCTAAGAGAAGCTAAAAAACCTTCATCATTTTGTTTCTCTTAGAGAATAAAAGCAATTCAGCTCTTGCAATGCCTATATCTTTCTGAATACTAATGGTATTGAACTGGAATTTTTATATAAGTTGCCCTATATCTCTGGCTCTAAAGATATGAAAGAAAAATTACACTACATTTCGCACATGCGCAGTAAAAAAATATTTACTACAAACGCTTATATTTCCTGTAATATTAAAATGTTTTTATTCAAATTTTAATACAATGCTTCTTTTACATATTGCCATGAATTCTGTAAGTTTCGCACGATTTGGTGGAAAACTCTGCATGTTATAAGCAAAAAATATGCGGAAGAATTAGGGATTTTTTAAGAAAGCCTTTATAACTTCCCGAATATTTGTGCTGTGTTTACGAAAATGCGTGTGAGTATTATGCACATCAAATATAACCATTGATGAAAGTTACATGTCGTTCTGTGTAACAGGATGGGTCAAACTGCATTTTCGCCCCCATTCCTTTCGGGTGGCCAAGTCCCCCCCCCCCAATTGCCCTCGTGACCGAATCTTCACTGTAAAATGTGAGTTCCGACGATAGTATGTCCCACGATTCTCAGCAACTGATTGCGAACCATTGTATTCCTATTAAGAAAATGGTCCTTAGCGTAAAAATGGTCCTTAGCATTTATCAACCAGTTTAGAATCTGCAACAGATTCTAAAGTCTGGAAGTTCTAAGACGACCAGGGATCTTCAAAATCATTTTTTTTTAATTTTTAACTAATCAATTTGAAATTTTTCAGGCCCTAATAGGAACCTATATAAGACAACACAAAAAATTTCGCTCCAATATATCGATTTATTTCTGAATTACGGGTATACAAGTAATTTTTCATAACAATTAATGACCCTTTCGGTAAATGTCCCAGAAGCTTCGCTCTCTGTTGAAATTTCATGACGTTTCATATAAGCATAAAGACATATATGGAAAAGAATTTTTGGCATGCATATAGAAGTTATTTTGTTATTAAAATGTAAATATTTTCTGCCATATCAAATATCGGGCATATTTTTTTCCAAAATTAATAGTATCGAGTTATTATGTGTCTTCATTTTGAAATTCTCGTCTGAAACATAAAATCAATCCCAATTTTTGTTTGAAAATGACAAAAGCAACTAATTAAAAAAATTAGAATGATTTCGACTAATTTTCCAACGCCTAGAACATTTATCATTAAAGCTATTAATTGTTATTAAAAATTAAATTTATACCCATAACTCAGAAGTAAATAAATATATTGCAGTGAAATTTTGTGTGTTGTCTTGTATAGTGCTCCTATTAATGCCTGCAAAATTTCAAATTGATTAGCGGAAATTTTAAAAAAAATAATTCTGAAGGTACCTGATAGCCTTAAGGCCTATAGGTAGGAAAACAAAAATCAGTTGAAGCGAAAACAAACTATAAAGTTATAACTACCATGTTAACGCATTCCAGTGACACACATTTCAATGTTGAAATTCGATTATCTTTGTTCTATTTTCGCAGTTCATTCATTTTATTTCTGTAGTAACAAGAAAGTTTTAGTAGCGCCTTAATGACTGAACGCTTCGTTGAATTAAACTGTTCTAATTCGAGGTGTTTCTTTTTCAAAAAGTAAAAAAGCGAACGTTAATGAGTGTTAATTATCTGTCCATGCTTACTGTTTGCTACTTAGACGATTTCCTGGGTAAAATTTAAAGTTGTAGCGGTTACAATTCTCGGCCTTCTCCTTTTTATGGTAGGTGGCGCTACTAGAGCCATCCGGGTTTTTCCCATGATGCCTCTCTCTCTCTTCTTCTTCTTCTGTGTACTTGTGTCGTGTTGTTGTTTTTTGTCTTGCGTCTTGTACCTTTTTAATGTACTGTGTCGTGGAACTTAGCCATCTAATAAAAAATGGTTCCTGAAATTGAATTAATTCTTCAACAGCGGCATTTCATATAAACATGAGTCTCGTCCCTCTACGAAGATCCGTAGATATCTATTTAACAAGGTATTTACAAATCAAAATTACAACTGCAAAAACTAGCGCATATTGTTCCATAATGGTACGATTAATCAATACAAAAGCGTCTACAAATGTCGCTCTAGGCAACCGTAAACAACTTTGTCTAGAAAAATTAAAACCACTTTTGATAAGGAAGGGTTAGTTTACGATATTAAAATTTAATTGTTAATGAATATATAGCTTCAAAAATCTTTCCCGGAATAATGCCATACATTCTGAAACGTCAATATTCTTAAAAATAACGAGGGCGAATTTTTTTCACAAATACAATACTTGATTTTTAGTATACTTCGTATACGAGAAAGTAAAAATATTTGAAATTGTTTGTTACATTCCACATTAGTTACCATAGCTACACTATTAACCGCTTAAGGGGACATACGACTCTTAAACCTTGAAAAAATAATGGAAAACTGTCAAATTCGATACATTATATCTCTGAAACAATGCAATTCAGAAACTCGCTTTATTTTCTGGAAAAATATCTGTTCTTTCTCTTATAGTACACACATTTTAAAACCTTCATATTCGTATGTATTTATTTAAGATAGTAATAAATATGGGTATAAGTTTTGGGAAAAAATGAGAAAGCCACATTGCTCGCATGATTACGAATAAAATATTTATCTGAACACAATATTTTGGGTATCTAAGTGATCCAAACAGTCTGTTTAAGAAACTGAACCACAAAAGCATTTAAATTTAATTTCTATTTTATATACCAATTTAAAATACAAAAAGTTAAAAATAGTTAACATTTCAACTTTTCTAACCCCCCAAAAACTTCTTTGGAGAAATATGCACAAAACTGTGGTTCAATTTGTAGAACATAGCAAAATATATGTTCGGTAAAAATTTTATGTAAAAATATTCATTTTTTAGTTTTTGAGATATTGTGCTATCAATATCAAGAAAACACATTTTGAGATATAGCGCTTTAAAAATATGGCCACGTTCAATGTTTACGTTGAAGAGCTGATACATTTTTCTTCCCATAACTTTCATAATTATGGGAATTTTCTTAACGCGGATTGTTTTAAATTGTTCAGAAAAGACAGGGGAATACTATATATTTTTTTCATAAAATCGAAAATTTTCTAGGTTTAACAGTCGTATGTCCCCTTAAGGACGTAACCTGAGTTAACTCGTCCCAAATACCGAAAGTTACAAAATAACTCGGTCCTTAAGCAGTTAAGAATGATCATTGTGATTAAATTGTTGAACGTTGATTCTCGCTCGCGATTGTCCCACCCGAATGATCTCCGATTTGGCTCATCGGTAAAATACACTGTGTATTAAAATCAAGACACTTATTCGGTGAGGTAATAGAGGTAACCGAGATTCAGAGTTTTCCAACAGAAAGGTAAAATTCAGTAAACAGTGTGCTTGAATTTTATCTGGATTGAATCTGATTCAATAACATTCAAGCCTCCATAGTCAGACGCAGTTCTGGAACTGGTTTCTTTTTACAAGAAATAAATAAGAAATAATTGTATAAAAAAAGAACTCCTTAAAAGAGCACGATATTGGTCAGCCAGGTTG
>BGPR01032691.1:1984-17376 GCA_013235015.1 Araneus ventricosus | reverse complement strand
TTCAAATAAACTGTTTAAACATGTTTATTATACATGTATTAGATGCAGAGAAAGGAATTCAATTTTTCAATGCGAAGGTGCTGTTTCTTTGTATAGATGGTCTATGGAGATGAATAAAGTGGGAGAGAAATGTATCAAGACCTGCAGCAGCTTCAAGCGTAGGAGTGAACATGATAGGGTGAATGTTCGATAATGACCACTTAAGGTTCTTTAATATTACCCCGGTGGAGTGGGCTGCTGTAAAGGATATACTTTAAATAAACTGTTTAAACATGTTTATTAACATGCAGTGTATCAGGATGCAGAAAGGAATTCAATTTTTCAATGCGAAGGCTAGTTCTTTGTATAGATGGTCTATGAGATGAATAAAAGGGAGAGAAATGTATCAAGACCTGCGCAGCTTAAGCTGCAAGGATGAACATGAGTAGGGTGAATGTCTTCGATACATCTCATGGGTTCTTTAATATTACCCCGGTGGAGTGGGCTGCTGTAAAGGATACTTTAAATACTGTTTAAAACATGTTATAACTACGATAATATAGATGTGAAAGAATTCAATCTTTTCAATGCGGAAGGTGCTGTTTCTTTGTATATAGATGGTCTGTAAGATGAATAAGTGGGAGAGAAATGTGTATCAAGACCGCAGGCAGCTTTCATGTAGGAGGAATGAACAGATAGGGTGAATGTCTGATAATGACCACACTTAGGTTCTTTAATATTACCCGGTGGAGTGGGCTGTGTTAAAAGGATATACTTTAAATAAACTGTTTGAAACATGTTTATTAACTGCGTGTATTAAGATGTCAGAAAATCAACTTTTTCAAGCGAAGGTGTGCTCTTTTGTACAGATGGTCTATGGAGATGAATAAAGTGGGAGAGAGAAATGTATGCACTCACAGCAGCTTCAAGCAGTGGAGTGAAATCGATGAATGAATAACGTTGATAATGACCACTTAAGGTTCTTTAATATTACCCCGGTGGAGTGGGCTGCTGTAAAGGATATACTTTAAATAAACTGTTTAAACATGTTTATTAACTGCATAAAGTGATAGATATGAAAGAACGTTAACTTTTCAATACGAGTGCTGTTCCTTTCTACAGATGGTCTATGGAGATGAATAAAGTGGGAGGAAAATACGTCAAGACCTGCAGCAGTCTTTGCAGCGAGGATAACATGATAGGGTGAATGTTCAGATAATGACCACTTAAGTCTTTAATATTACCCGGTAGGAGGGCTGCTGTGAAGGATATACTTTTAAATAAACTGCTTAACTATGTTTTATTAACACTGCGTATTAGATGTAGAGAATTAACTTTTTCGTCGAAGGTGCTCTGTTTCTTTTGTATAGATGGTCTATGGAGATGAATAAAGGTGGGAGAGAAATGTATGACACCCAGCGCTTGTAGAACAAGATGAAATGATAGGGTGAATGTTGATAAATTGATCACTAGTGTGTTCTTAATATTACCCGGTAGGGGCGCTGTGAAGTATGCACTTAAATGACTGTTTAAAATACGTTTATTAACTCTAGTAACTGAGTGGTGAAAGGAAATCAATTTTTCAATGCGCAGCGCTGCTCGTTTCTATACATAAGGCTGGATATGAATGAATAAAGTGGGAGAGAAATGTACTCAAGACCCGCAGCACTTCAAGCGTAGGAGTGAGGACATTGATGGGTGAATGTTCGATAATGACCATTTAAGGTTCTTAATTATTACCCGGTGGAGTGGCTGCTGTAAAGGATATACTTTAAATAAACTGTTTAATACATGTTTATTAACTGCAGTATTAGATGTTGTGAAAGAATTCCAATTTTTTTTCAATGGGTCTGTTTGTATAGAATTATGGAGATGAATAAAGTGAGAGAATCGTATCAAGACCTGCAGCAGCTTCTAAGCGAGGGGAACATGATAGATGAATGTTGATATATGACCGTCATAAGGTTCTTTTAACTTATTACCGGTGAGTGGCTGCATAAGGATATATTTAAATAAACTGTTTAAACATGCTTATTGAACTGGTGCTAGGATTAGTCTGAAAGGAATTAATCTTTCAATGCGAAGGTGTCTGTTCTTGTATGGATGGAATTCTATGGAGATGAATAAAAGTGGGAGAGAAAATGTATCAGACCGCAGCAGCTTCAAGGTTAGGGGTATATGATGGTGAATGTTGATAAGAACCACTTAAGTGTCTTTAATATTACCTGGTAGGAGTAGACGTAAAGGATATACTTTAAATAAACTGTTTAAATCATGTTTATTAACTGCGTATTAGATGTAGAAAGGAATTAATCTTTTCAAATGTCAAGGTGCTGTTTCTTTTGTATAGATATTCATGGGAGATGAATAAAGTGGGAGAGAAATGTATCAAGACCCGCAGCAGCTTCAAGTAAGGAGTGGAAATACATGATAGGTGAATGTTGATATGACCACTTAAGGTTCTTTAATATTACCCGGTGGAGGGTATTTGCTGCTGTAAAGGATATAATTTTAAATAAACCTGTTTCAAACATGTTGTTAACTGTGTTATTAGAAAAGGAATTCAATTTTTCAATGCGGAGTGACTGTTTCTTTTGTATGATGGTCTATGGAGATAGATAAAGTGGAGAAAGATATATCAAGACCTAGCAGCTTCAAGGTAAGGAGGTAACATGATAGATTGAATGTTGATAATACACTAAGTTCTAATATTACCCCGGTAGTATCGGGTAGAGGATATACTTAAATAAACTGTTTAAAACATGTTTTATTAACTGCTGTATTAGATACGAAAGGAATTCAATTTTTCAATGCGAAGGTGCTGTTTCTTTGTATAGATGGTCTATGGAGATGAATAAAGTGGGGAAAATGTATCAAGACCTCAGCAGCTTCAAGGTAGGGAGTGAGTAGATAGGGTTGGTGTTCTGTATACCAGACCACTTAAGGTTCAATTACCACGGTGGAGTCGGGCTGTTGTGAAGGATCAATAACTTCAAAATAAACTGTTTAAAACATGTTTATTAACTGACGTGGCATTAGATAGAAAGTAATCGAATTTTAATCAGTGCTGTTCGTATAGGCTGGAGAAAGTGGAATGTATAAGACTGAGTTAGACTAGGGTTGGAATGTCGTATCCATAGGCTATATTAAGATCGCGGTGGGAACTTTAATGTTATTCTGTTTATTGAAAGGAATCAATGGAAGGTGTCTTGTAAGATGCTGGAGAGAATAAAGTGGAGAGAATGTTCAGGACCGCAGCAGCTGCATATTGAGTGTCTCTGCCAAACTGCATCAAGTAACAAAAAAACACTTTTATTAGCTTTCTAGAAAACAGATAGTCACGGGAAAAGGAAGGATTTAGAAAGACATATTTTGGTATGTGGTATTTTGCCAAACTGTAAATATCTATATAAATTCGAGCGAAGTCCGTCTGCCGGTAATGTGTCTCTTTGCCAGACCGACTGCGTGCAAACACAATAACTCGCACACACAACGAGTTAGATGGATGTAATTTGCCATGCAGACGTATCACCAGAATAGTTGAGATGTATCAAATTTCCAACCAAATCGTTAAAAGGGTGACCTTCCGTCAGTCTGTTTGTCAAGAGTGGCTCCAGTGTGGGTCCAGGGCCCCACCCCCGTAGGAGCAAATTTTTCTACCCCGTTGACGGAGCTGACTTTTCAACTAGTAGATAAATAAAGATATGGTGAAAATTGGAAAGGTACACCCCTTGTACAGCAGGTCGTGTCCCCTTTGTCGGGGGGAACCTTCCCCCGGTGGGGAGAACTCAATCGCCACTCCTGTTGTCTATCCATGGGATTGTGAATGCGATAACGAAAAAACATTGCAAACTAGAGACATGAAATTTCCGTTAAGGTCTTGACATCACAGTTTTAGATGTGTAGCAAATTTTTCACTCCTTGACATCACAGTTTTAGATTTGTAGACGAATTTTGCACCTCTTGATATCACAGTTTTACATGTGTAGTAGATTTTGCACTCCTTGGCATCACAGTTTTGGATGTGTACCAATTAAATTTGCACAAAATGAAAATCCAAGTTTTAGATGTGTAGCAAATAAATTTTTCACTCCTTGACATCACTGTTTTAGATGTGTAGCAAAGTTTCCACCCCTTGACATCACAGTTTTAGATGTGTAGACGAATTTTGCACCTCTTGATATCACAGTTTTACATGTGTAGTAGATTTTGCACCCCTTGGCATCACAGGTTTGAATGTATAGCGAATAAATTTTGCACATATTGACATCACAGTTTTAGATGTGTAGCAAATAAATTTTGCACACATTGACATCACTGTTTTAGATGTGTAGCAAAGTTTCCACCGCTTGACATCACAGTTTTAAATGTGTAGCAAATTTTGCACCCATTTGGGCCGATGTAAGAGTTACGAATCTATACTCAGTTTCATTACTGTGGCACAAAGTTTAATTCAAAACGCGTCATATTTCAGTGCTTGTAATCATTTATATATTTTGAAAGCCAAGAGGAGAACACTCCTGCTTCATTTTTTTATAATAAAATGAAATTCCTGGTATAACGAACCATAATTTTAACTGTTTCCACTAGGGATTTTGATGCCTCAGAAAAATCCTGAAGCAACATGAAAATGGAAATTTTAATTAAAAAATTTAATCTTATCTAACTTGAAGAGGCTAGTTTCAATTTGATGGTTTTGATGACTGAAATTTAACCAGTTACGTAGGATTGTTAATTTTATCACGGATAAATGCAAATTATGATAATAATCACCATAAAGAAAGAAAATATGCTTTGAAATAAAGAAAATTTTCAGGGCTTTATAATGTTATGAGGTTTGTTTCAATCTTATATGGATTAATTGTAAGCAAATATATTCATCCCTTAGAATATAAAGTATTTTTATGAAGAAAATTCCGCTTTTAGAAACATATTACACCACTCGTTTGTCTCTTTCTTTACAAACCAGAAGACGAAATTTAAGGTATCCGACTGTGTTCGGACTGTGTTTTTTGAAAAACAACTTATATATATATATATATTTAATTTTATTTTTCAGCTGCATATGTTTTAAAACTATGAAAATATTGTAAAATTAGGCTTTCAAAATAATATTTTTTAAAAAACAATTGAGAAATTTGAAGAAAAATGACTAAAATATTTGAATTACGCTAACAGCTACAGACAAAATCATATTCTAAATATACATAAAACCTTGTAGGAGTACATTTTTATGACAGTAATCTGTGTTATGCTCTAAAATATTTCTTGTACTTCAAAGTAGTTTTGAGATATAGCTGAATATAGTTACTAAACTGGTAATTTTTCATAAAAAATGCTTTTCGTTTATATTTAAGCACTTAAAAATAATACTTGAGTTTAAAATTGATCTTAGTTTTTAGAGGAAAACATCAAGCATATTACAAAAAACAATCTCGGAGAATTTCATATCAATACTTGAATAACTTTTTGAGAAATTGTTACGGTCGACAGTTTAACTCAAAAATATCATTTCTCAGAAAACATATTTAAAATTTTCATGCAACATAAAATAATGCTTACAGTTCGGTAATAAAACAGCTGTAACTCCATTTGTAATTCACGTAGAGTAAAAAGTGAGACCGTTTTAGAAAGCTGATTAAACAGGCTAAACTTAAGTCTCGAATTTTTTTTTTTTTTTTTTTTTTGATAATTTCACCGAAGACGACGATTTTCAACCAGTCGGATCCAATATTTATAGATTTAAAAACATTATCAATGGGAGTGTTTTCCTGTAGAAATTCTCGAAAATTCAACAACATATGACGCGTAATGAGTTTAATGTCGCCTTATAGTGAAAAGATGTCAAAAACTCTTTTTCACCTCTTCCTGTAGACGGAGCGGGTCCAAAATTGGATACATATCTACAATATCTGCAATATTAATCTGAAGACCAGATATCAAACTTCGTTTTCCTAGTTTGTTGCTTCTTGAGGAAACTCGTTCGCATGTACTTGAATA
Source organism: Araneus ventricosus (assembly GCA_013235015.1). NCBI lineage: Eukaryota > Metazoa > Arthropoda > Arachnida > Araneae > Araneidae > Araneus > Araneus ventricosus. Next base: position 11,397 of record BGPR01032691.1, on the reverse strand, counting down.
GACTGACCGATTGACATCGCATGTACTCGAATAGACTCACCGACTGACATCGCATGTACTCGAATAGACTGACCGACTGACAGTTAACCAATCGACAGATTGGGTCTCAGATTTGCTATAGAACTGGAATTCTGTTGTTCAAAGCAATCACTAAATTTCATCCATCTATTCCTTTGCGTTTTTGAGTTATTAGGCCTACATGCTCAAGGACTGGAAGATATACAGACTTCATCCGAAAAGATTTCGTCCAAAATTTCATTTTGAATTTTTCGAAACTTCTAGCGTCAAGGTCACATGATGTATTTTATGCTTCTAGCTAACTTTTTCGAATTATCGTGTTCATAGACCTACCAACATAATTCTAATAAATTTAGTAAAACTATTTTTAAAAACGCACTTTTATTTAGTATTCTAAAAAGTAGAAGTATTTTTTTGTTTTAATTCTTTTCAGTTTTTTAGCCTTTAATTTATAATTTAGTACCAAACATATTATGGAATCTTGATATCATGTCTTCCATTAAATTTATTACCAGGTAGAACTATAAATGCGTAACCAAAATTTAATTAAATCAACTGACTTACTGATATTTATGTTCTGAAAATATTAAAATTGGATATTGTCATCAAGAATACATAAAAGTGCAAAATTTGAAAGCTCTGACATATCAGTAAGTGACTGAAAAATCCATGTTAAGAAACATGAAACAAATCAAGATAATTAAACGTTGAACTCGGAGTGGACATTCATCAAAATCTCCAGGTTCGATTTTTTGACAATTACAATACTTTTCGTTCTCTACATGGCATCACTCAGTACCCTACACATTCTTCATTCCGTTTAGATTCACTAACCCCCCTCTGGCTTCAAAAATTGGATGACTGCGCTCTGTGCCCGATTGGTAGAATCCATGGCTCGACGTGTCTTGTTCTTTTCCTTCTGTTTCACTTGACAGCACACCGCCACTTAAAATTTATGCCATATTTCTCCTGACCTGCACAGCCATCTACCGGAGAAATCTCGAATTCCTGCCATGTGGAATAACACAGCTAGAACCACAGCCCCACTTTCATACGGGCGCGCATTATGTATCCTTTCTTTCCCTCTAGCGTCACATTACTATACTCGTAATTCTAAATAGGGTAACAAGACAGTTATTGATACCCCTGGACACTTATTAGTAGCCTAATCTTTATCATTAAAAAAAGCTCTTCCCTAGCTTCCGTTGCATGAAAGCATTTATACTGCGAATGCAAACTAAATAAGAATGTCAATTAATTAAATAATGTCAATAACTGTGATGTCAATTACTCATTTATAAGGAACATACACAACCTACTTTATATATCAAAAAAAATCTTTATATAGCCTGAAGACAGTTATTGGCAATCTAATCTAAGTTTAAGCTAATCTAAAAATAAGGTATCCCCTGCTTTCCGTTCCATAAATCCATTTATACTGCAAATTTAAACTAAATAATAATGTCTATTAATTAAATAATGACAATAATTGTGATGCTAAATACTCATCCATAGGAGGACAATAACCGATTTTGTATTCTTTATTCTCTGCGCATTGCAAATACCTTCCAGAGATTGTTTCTTATGGAACCCTGTATTCAGCGTAAAGTAGAGTAAGTAATTGAAGAAAAGTTACAATGAATCACAACTAGACTGAACTTTTTTCTATGAATTAATTGAATAAATATTTCCTTAAGGGTGTCTTGTTTATCGGAACGGAACTTGGACCGGAACGTGTTATCTTTGAACGAATTTTCGAAGAATCTTCCATTTTCGAAGGATCCTCAATTTTCGAAATCTTCGATCGATTTTTCCTTCTACAACTGAATATAATAATATATAATAACGTATAAGCAATTAGCTTTATGCTGGACTAAATAAAAAAGAATGCTCTTTTTACAAGAAATTCCCATTCTATATTTTCAAATTAATCTAGCTACATTAAGACTTACAGAGCGACACACTGTCACAAATAATTTTATCCCAGATTTATCCTGACATAAATTTACATGGACATAATGAGACTCTAACCTTGCATAATTATTGAACATATAAGCATGCGTTAGATCGTCAAATGGAATGCAAAATATCGTACGGAGAAGGTCACGTATGGGCAAGTGTTTGATTTTTCCTTTTGCAACTGAATTAGCTTTATGCTGTACTAAATGAAAAAGAATGCTGTTTTTACAAGAAATTCCCATTCTATATTTTGAAATTAATCTAGCTACATTAAAACTTGCAAAGCGACAGACTGTCACAAATAGTTTTATCCCAGATTTATCCTGACATAAATTTACATGGGCATAATGCCACTTTAACCTTGCATAATTATTGAACGTATAAGCATGCGTTAGATTGTCAAATGGAATGCAAAATACCGTACGGAGAAGGTCACGTATGGGCAAGTGTTTGATTTTTCTATCCTTGCATAATTATTGAACGTACAAGCATGCGTTAGATTGTCAAATGGAATGCAAAATACCGTACGGAGAAGGTCACGTATGGGCAAGTGTTTGATTTTTCTAACCTTGCATAATTATTGAACGTACAAGCATGCGTTAGATTGTCAAATGAAATGCAAAATACCGTACGGAGAAGGTCACGTATGGGCAAGTGTTTGATTTATCGAATGCACTGGGGACTTTATACCCTAAAGTATACAGAGACATTCAATTGAATGCGCTCAAAATAAAACCGGGGGAGTGGCCTCCCCGAAACTTTCTCGCATACGATCAGTAATATGGGGTGGGTAAATACCAAGTGGGAAGGTAAATATTTTTGTGGTATATAAGCCGGGTATTTACCCAATGTCTGGGTATTTTGAGAAAAATATTATGAATGGTGATTTACAATGATACATAAAATTTATGTATTCCCAAAAACTTGATATTTTGCGAAAAAATGTCTTTGGTCCGCATTCCACGTGCATAAAACTTGTACCAATAAGATTTACACACAACTAATAAGATTTTATTTAACATCTTTCAGTAAGAAATTTTATTATAGATAACACACGAGATTTCACCACACCTCTGGTTCTATTTCGTCCATCTGGAGAATGTCTAAACGGAGTTTCAATTTAGGGGGGGGGTGCCATAATTTCCGAAAATCGCGTTTGCCGCTCGCTACTATTTCTTTCGTAGACTGCGCCAAAACGAAAGGAAATCATACTGTAAACAACCTCTTGGCGACAGTTTACTGTCGCCAATACACAATAACAACCGAATATGCAATTTGAACGCCTTTTTTTTAACCGATTGATACAAAAATTTAACACAAATATACAATTAAGGTTAGAAAGTCACATACCAAATTTCATTTATCTAAGCAATTTTGTTAAGAAGTTATTGCAATTAAAATATGCGATTACACATACAGACAGACAATAAATCCTTCGACGGATTTGGTCCGAAATTTGATACATACCTACATTCCTGATTATACAAATGTGTACCAAATTTTATCCACATAGCTATTCAAGTATGTGAGTTATAGTGTTTATATTACCACGGACATACAGACAGACTTCTTGATGCCGGAGTTTGTCCAAAATTTGAAAAAAACCTACAAATTATGTGTAAAGCCCACATACCAAATTTCATCCCCGTATCTCTAATAGTTTTCGAGTTATCGTGTTCACAGACACACAGACAGACATAATTCAAAAATTGTGTGTTTCATACTCAGGGAGGTCTAAAATGTGGAGATTCGTCAAAATCTCGAGTTCGAAGTGTTTGACGATTACAATACTTTCTCTTTTATACTTCATGTACGAGAAAGAAAAAGAAATAAGCTTTGTTTGAGCAGTGATAAAAATTCCTGGAATTCAGCCAAGAAAATGCAAGTAATATACTTCTAGGGTATTATATGTTACGGAAATTCGGTCAATACGTTCGTGTTGTTCTGACATGTTTTCATTTCCGAAACATTAATTCGACTTTAAAGCCATTCTCTGACAATACATTATAAATCTGAATAAATGACCGGTTTCTAAAACAACATTAAAGAAATTGTTAACAGCGCCCTATTCACAAATTGAGTGGGTTGCTGATAGTTTATTTAATGAACCTATTACTACATCTTTTATATGAATTCAAAAGAAAATAGTTAGCGGCTAAATGTATATGAAACATTCTTCAAAAAACATTGTGCTCCCAAATTAGGATAAAATGTTTTTAGTGCGCGTTACTGTTTGTACATTTATACCGTAATTGCATACATGCATTCACACATAATACTTTTAATATTATACGGATTAGAAAAATGTTTGGAGAAAACCATATCAACTTAATGATCATCTATAAAAATTACAAAAAAAGGTTTAAAAAATATTCAAAAACTGAAGAACACGTTTTTTCAGTTATGTGACCAGACATCTTGGATTAATTTGGAAAAATACAGGCTTATAATTTTTTGTCTCGTATTAAGAAAATGTTCTGTTCCAGCTATAAATAAACATTCGCATTTTTACTTTCTCGTTTACAGAGTATAGAAAGAGAAAGTATTGTTACAAACCTATAAAGTTGTTCCCTGAGATACGAATCTTGGCGACTTGGCGATAAATTTGGCGAGATTGGCGACCATTTTGGCGACATGGCGGCAAAGTTGGCGACAGAAGGAATTTTTTAGAAGGACCTCGAACTTTCCACCTATTTCTACTGGCTTCATGAACTTCCTGGAGATTACGTCATTTCCTACGTAATGAAATCACTTCCTGTTGAAATAGTATAAAAGCAAGCTCTCAAGCCAAGAAGAGTCAGTTGGAATTTGATCAGCAAGCAAGCTGGTGAGCTGATAAGAAACCTTTGAGCGCTGTGTTGAGATTTATTGGTAATCTCTGCTGTGAATTTTTACAAGTGCTGTTTTAATACTTGTGCTACGTTTCTTTTCCTAGAATATTTGTAAAATAAAGAGCTTTATTATTTTAATCCTGCTTATTGGATTGCATTCTCGTACACCCACAAGACAATTTTGTTACAGTATTGTTATCGTCAACAAAGGTTGGTGAGTCTCCTCGTGTTAGACTTCCCTGAGTCAGAAGCATATTTACGGATCCTACATAGTAGGGAATGGGGTTCCTTCTCATTGGCTCTCAGCGTCACGTGACTTGGCTTGTTTAAGTAATGATGTCATAGCGCCATGTTTATTTTGTCTTCTGCTATCGCATCATGGAGAAATTAAAACTTCTCATCTTCTCTCATTAAATCTTCTCATTATGATTATTTGGATGTTTCTCAAGAAACTGATGAATAGATTTTTAGAATTAAACAAATAAAGGGCGAACCTTCAGCATTGGTAAGTATCATTTAGTTTTATGACGTCATTTAGAAGCAAGCCGAGTCACGTGACTCCAACAGCCAATTAGAAGCGACCTCATTCCCTACTATGTAGGATCCGTAAATATGCGAGTCGGAACAAGCCGTTTTAGGAATTATATTTCTCTCTTTGCATGCATTGGAACACAATAACTTAGAAACGCAAGGAGCTGGAAGGATGAAATTTGGTTTGCTCTCTTTTCACTAGAATTCTTTGTACTGTATCAAATTCTGGACGACATTTTCTTTGTGAATCTTGTCTAGCTGTCCATTCGTGTAAATGTGTACCCTGTTACCCAAAAAGAGTAATAAGCTAGTTGGATGGAATTTCAGGCAGGGTTTCATACTCAGAATTATAGACTTAAGGGAAAGGAGGGTAAGAGTACGCAACTAGTGGAATTTTCGTTACAAAAATGAGAATTGAAAAGTTAGAGCCTCAAAAATATACTGGATCATAGTTTATTAACTTAGAAAAAAGGGTACGAAAAATTAAAATTTTAGCTTTAAAGGAATATATATTACGAAACGTAAGGAAAAAAATTCCAAATGCGTACTCTTTCCCAACGTGGCGGGTAAGAGTACGCAGGACGTCAGGCCAAGAGTAGGCATCCTGAAAATTGAGCAGTAGCCGCATACAAATGCTCACTGCCTTCGTAACTGGAACATTTCTCATGCCACCACTCCTTACAATCCACACTGGAGCCAATCTTCATCATATGTGTGTTCGCAGCCTGGGCAATTTGTCCCCTCATTTTTTGCCGAACTTGTTGAAGGAACTGGGTTTTCGATAGAATTCAGAATACGATTTTTCTTTGCTTTCAGGGCTTTTCTTTTTTTAGTTTTGCCCCCATTTTTATTTTTATAAAAAACGCGATTGGTCTTTGCTTCCTCTAATTCTACCTTTTCCTTTTCGCATATCTGGTCTGTGCATACTCTTATCCGCCGATATATTGCTTATCTAAACCATCCATAGATGGCGGTAACATTCACTAAAGTTAAATTCTAACGTGGCCACGTTGTTCAGAAGAAAACAAACCTCATAATGATATTTACTTAGAAAATAAGCATTAGTCCTTTATTTACAAAAAATTAAGATTTCTTCATAGAAAAATTAAATACTAACATAACGAAATCATATCTTATCTGATAAATAAAAGACAGCAAGGATGAAAATAATAATAGCGGTCTCTTGAGAGAGCTGAAAACACACATATTGATATGATCACACTCGCTTCTGCTTGCACTGTTGCCAACAGGGAAAAAAAATCCCTGCGTGCTCTTACCTCCAAATCCGTCAACTGGTTTGGCGTCTATGTGTGTGTACATTCGTGTGTATATTAGCGCGTTAGCAAAAATCCCCATCGACTTAGGAAAATGGAATTTCGTATGTGGTTTCTGACGTTTAAACATTTTTCAGCTCGTTACAGCGAAAGTCGGTCGAACATTCTTATGTGACAAAATACCGTCAGATTTGAATCGCTAATAACTACGAGACTAATACTGCGAAAAGAATGGTTGACCCACAACGGATAGAACATATCTGTAAGAGTTTGTCGCATAGCATTTGTTTTGCCTGTGGCGTCATCGTACCAGTGTAGGCGCATGCGCGGGATTGTTATTAATTTGCTTTATGTAAGGTTATAAATAAGTGTAGTGTGGAAACGCGTTTAGCTAGGAGGTTGATTCTGGTGTCATTTGAAAGGGTTTGAGGAGTATTACCAGGACCCAAAGTGAGACAATAAAAATATTTATCAGAATATAAGTAAAAATCGGTATTAAATTGAAAATTTCAAATTCCGCATGTTTTTTGAATATAGTATGGAGAATTTTCTTTCGAATCGTACGAAACTCACTGAATACTTGAAAATACGTAAAAGAATCATTGTATTAAATTTTGAATTCAAAAATTTGAATATTACGCGAAATATGAGCATTTGTAGTAAATAATGTTTTACTGCGCATACGCGAAATGTAGTTCTATATACTGTCAACAGATGGCGCCATCAAAAGCTACTCTAAATGAAACATAAGAAGGGCGCAATTCGTGTCCTCGCCGTAGATTTTTCTTGAAAATGTCGGGATAAATTCATGAAACAAGAGTTTCATATTAATATGTAATTTAATTATCAATATCTTTAATACAATATTTACACAGAGTGGTATAATGGTTGCAGAATAGATAAATCACAAGTTTATCACATGTAGGAAGGGTCTGCGATAGCTTGTGATTTATCTATTCTGTAACAATTATACCACTCTGTGTAAATATTGTATTAAAGATAATGATAATTAAATTGTATATTAATATAAAACACTTGTTTGATGATTTTATCCCGACGTTTCACGAAAACATCTGCGGCGATGACACGAACTGCGCCCTTCTTATGTTTTTTCACTGTAGTTTTGGCCCATGTCTATCTAAATGGTACGGCAAAATTTTGTTGTTGTGAATTGTTTGATTCTATTTTTTATGGAATTTTCGAGTTTAACTTAAGACATATTTGCAATCTTTGTAATTGCATTTTGTAATTTTGCATTTGCGGTTTGTTCTGAATTTGATGTTGTTATTGGTATAAGATTTAGAATTGAGATGCTTTCAAAATACGTATTTTTTTAAAGGTCTGGAATCCTATGTATTCTGTAAAAGTTTTTATTTTGTCTTTTTGTATTTAATATTATAATTTTTTTTGGATCTTGTTGCTTAACGATTCCTTTGCTTTAAAATGTATTAGCAATTGTACTATTTATTTCTTTTTTAAAAGTTTTTGTTGCTTGGGTTTGTTAATCTTGTTTTCGTGTTTCCTTGCACCCGTTGGTGCTTTTTTGAGTTTAGTTCATTTTGTTGTGCTGCTACTGATTTTGCTTTCAGCTACTTGAAAGCAGCTTAATGCCTTATACCTTCCAAATGGAAAGGTGCGTATATGGAATGTTGTTTTAAATTTTATAATAAATGCTGTTCCGGGGTGCTGAGTTTGACTCTTCCCCGTCCATCCTTGCAGACTCTGAACCCAACGGGTGACTCGTGGACGTGGGTTATTTTCAACTATTTGCTTTGTTTGACTCTTCCCCGTCCATCTTTGTAGATTCTGAACCCAATGGGTGAGTCGGGGGAACGTGCGGGTAATGGTTAACAATTGCTGGCGTTCTTACCTTCCCGCCATCCTTATAGAACTCTAAACCCAATGGGTGAGTCGGTGGGACTGGGTATGATTCAACAATTTATTGCGTTTGATCTTTTCCCCGTCCACTCTTGTAGACTCTAACCCAGTAGTGGAGTCGTGGACATGAGGTCAATGGTTAGCATATTTGTGCTGACTTCTTCCACTTCCATCACTTGACTCGAACCCAATGGGTGAGTCGGTGGGCTGGGTCATGAATTAACAATTCACTGCTATTTACTCTTCCCCCCGCCCATCCTTGTAGACTCTAAGCCCAATGGGGAGTCGGTGGACAGTGGAATAGTGGCGTAAATTTGTTGGGTTTGACTTTTCCCGATACATCCTTGTGAACTTGATAACCCAGTGGTGAGTGGTGGACTGGTTAATGTCTAACAATTTGTGGGCTTTGACTTTCCCCGCATCACTTGTAGACCTCTAACCCAATGGTGAGTCGGTGGACGGGTCAATAGTTTCAACAATTTTCATGTTTGATCTCTTCCCGTCCCATCCTTGTGACACCGGAACCCAGTGGATGAGTCGGTGGACGTGGGTAATGGTTAACAATTTGCTGGGTTTGACTCTTCCCCGCCCATCCTTGTAGACTCTAAACCCAATGGATGAGTCGGTGGACGTGGGTAATGATTAACAATTTGCTGGGTTTGACTCTTCCCCGTCCACTTTTGTAGACTCTAAACCCAATGGATGAGTCGGTGGACGCGGGTAATGGTTAACAATTTGCTTGATTTGACTCTTCCCGGCCCATCCTTGTAGACTTTAAACCCAATGGATGAGTCGGTGGACATGGGTAATGGTTAACAATTTGCTGGGTTTGACTCTTCCCCGCCCATCCTTGTAGACTCTAAACCCAGTGGATAAGTCGGTGGACGTGGGTAATGATTAACAATTTGTTGGGTTTGACTCT
>BGPR01032690.1:2997-16974 GCA_013235015.1 Araneus ventricosus | reverse complement strand
GTTAAACGCTCAGATTCACATCCAGCATGATCTCGTTCCTAATTTGCTGGCAAAATGATAAAAGTGAGGAAGACAACAGTGAAAATAGAAAATTATTCCAAGGAGCGAAAACGCTTTATTTTTACAAATAATTGAAAAGAAAATAAATCTCTAATATCATTCCGCTTTAGTTTGATAATCGTTTCTAGGTATCGAAAACAGAGATTAGTTCCTTAAAAAAATAACTAGAAGTATTTCATCTTATTACGGTAAAGTCAGAACTGCTTTATCGGCAGTTCAAGCAGGAAATATTTGTTTAAGTGAGTTTCATTATGTGAATAACTCATCCATACAAAATAAACAGAAAAATTATATAATTTTAATATAAATAAAAGTCATTGCGGGTATGTATGTGTGTATGTTCCACATCTCCTCCTAAACTACTGCAGCAATTTCAACCAAACTTTGCTCAACTTTTCAAAGTCCAAAAGTTAATTAAACAGTCAGTTAATTAGAAATTAACCGAAACCGTTTTTCCTTTTTAACTTCGGAGCAAGTTATCCCCCAAAAAATATTTTTATACCATCTTAAAGTTCAAAATTTTACCTTTTCAATGATACCAATTTTATATCTGTGAAATGTTTCATTCAATTGCTATTAATTTTTCAAAATTTAATAAATAAATTATTACAGCAGACAATTATCAAATAAAGCAAATTTATGATACTTCGTTTCTAGGCAACGGTGAGACTTAGAACAAATTTCTTTTTATTTCTGTAGTAAATATTTTTAAAAGAATTGAAAGATCACTGTCAACTTAAAAAGGCTCAAAAGTTAATTAATTTTTTAAAATTAAAAATTAAGCAAGATTTTGCGGATTTTATTTGTGAAATATTTCGAAAAAGTTATGTTACAATAACTATTTTTATACTATATTAAAGTTTAAAAAATAGCTTTTCAGTGACACAAATTTCATTTGCGCTCAAAATTGTTGCTCTCATTTCAATAATTTTAAAAAAAATTCAATTGTGCATAAAATTTACAATTTGTAGCAATGTATTTTTTATTGTTCAAGAACAAGAATACGTATGAAGAGCTGTTGCTACAACATATAAACAAAATTCTGGAACAATACTAAAGAAAAGTTTAAAAGCAGATGATTCATAATTTATATGGGGAACAATTATTGAATTTTATTAATGAAAATTTAACTATTTAATTGACTGACCCAAAATATTCGTCAAAATCCTTCTTATACTTCACTATTTATGAACGAAATTTGAAGTAAAAACGCTTCAGACGATAAAGGAATTTTTGCATTATAATTTTCTATACAAAAATAATTTTTTCTTTAAAAATATTAGACTTAAAAGTGTTTTAATCCCGAGCAACGCCGGGCATAACAGCTAGTGATTATATAAATTTTGATTATCCAATTGAACAGTATATAATAACGTAGTGAAAATTTCAATGAAAATAGTTAATTTTTTATATACTGCATTGATATTTTTCGAAGAATTCGATCGAAGTTGATAATTTTTCCCATCCATTTCTGGAGACATCTGTCCAATAAATTCCAATTGCACAAAATTATATTTCTAAAGATACTCAAATTTATATATATATATTTTATTTTGAAATTCGTAAATTTTATTTAAAAAAACTTAAATTTCTTCATCCAATAAATCACATAATAACTTGATGGCAAAAATATAACTTTCATGGTATCTCTTTATTGCATTTATTTCATTCGTATTTGTTTACGAATGCTACTCCTTACCATTTCATTCAGAGAATTTTCGTTAAAACGATTCCTTTTAAGCGAAAAAACATAACACGAATTCTATCGAAATGTTTTCAGTTGGAAAAACTTTTATTTGCATAAGCGAGGTATTCGTTTACAAGTTATCTAAACATGCAAGGTTGACTGCATATTATTATTATTTTAAGCTCTCGTAAAAATCAATGCGCATTCGGCCATCTTTCTTGCCTAATGCATTTTTTTACTGAATTCGTGAAAGAAATTAGATTTACAAATGGTGGCCGAAACAATGAAACGAGCAATTGCGAGAACAATACATTTTGTAGCTGTTTCAATTTTGCATTTGTATTTCCGATTCTCTAATTCAAATGAAGGTGTTGTTAAGAAATATCAGAATAGTTTTAATGCAATGTGTCTTCTAAGATCAAACAGAACAGTCCAAATTCGCTTTTGGAATATTTGACACCTAGTCATTGTTTGCTCAATCTGAAAAAAAGGTCTTTCTCTTTATTGCGAAAACATGGATTACATTCACATTTACGTTGTTTTTATTGCCATCCATGTAAACCTTTTGTAAAATGCAGTTACAGCACAAAATAAAAGGTGACCACATCAGTAAATATGTTCTTAATTTTTTTTTATTGTAACATTCTGTACTGAAATTCGCAGATGGAAATTCATTTGATCACACAATTTGAAAACAAGAAAACAAATATATTTATCGTGTAAATCTGGTTTCTCTATTTACAACAAAAGATTGCAATGCGATCAAGATAAAAGATCCAAAAAGAATCCAAGTATGTCAATTTTTCTTTTAAGCTTCTGCAAAAATGCTGCATTAAAATGAGTAAAATAAAGAATATAGAAATAGATTCTGAAACTCATAGCCAATATCGTGACAGAAATTCGAAATTCCATGAAGAAAATTCTTGAAGCAACGCAAAAGTATTTTACATACTTGTTTTATGTCACGGGACGACTCGTCTCATTTTCATAGTGAATCATCCCTCAAGGAAATTTACATTTTTCATTGAAATAAAAATTTAGATTTATGAAACATTACAAATGGCGCACGTTCAAACATATGGCGCCATTTTTTTTTCTTTCGTAGTCATTTATCTGTATTTATCATCATACCAACTGAGAACATCCCATTAAAGAACAGCAAACACTATGACAACAACACTCTGAAATGATTACAATTCGGCTCGACTGATGTAATCTATTAAAATTCAAGGTATTCTTCCTTCTGAGACAGGAATCTTAATTGGGTATTTCCTAACATTTTTCTTTCACTCATTTGTCCATCACCCAAGTTTTCACTAGGAACAACGACCTTGCCTTAAGACAAAATTGCTTTTCTTTCTCACATTCCCAGAGCAAGGTCGGATTTAAAATGGAAGGAGTCTTTCCGTTTTATTAAACTAAATACCAATGTCCTGTTAAAAGGGTGGGGAATATTAATCACATTAAAAAAATTTGGAACACTGAAAATTAAAAATGACGCCGCGCCTTTAAATCAATAATAAGTGCTTTAAAAAATATTTACAATCTCAAAGCTGAATCTGAACCTAAAAATCATAACAATTTTTTATTTGTAGAAAATAATTCAAAGATCAATCACCCATTTCTCCAAATAACTGTAAATAGAGGCTTATCAAAAGACCCGATTCGAGTTAACAGCGAAATTTTTATTTTCGAAGCTTTTCATATCTCAAATAACATTTTCCAGTGCATTTCATCACTAACCATTAGTTCTTAGTCTTGGTTTGTTAGTTACCACTCCTCCACTCGGCCCCAAAATAATGTTTTGGAGTCCCTACCGGTTTTTCTGGCTCTTTCAAATCGCCCATTGCAAGTCACAGACTTGGCAAAAAGGGCACACCCCTGAAATCGTCATAAGTGAATTTTAATGTACAAATCGCAGTTCATTATTTCACTTTTGATTCCTTTTGTTCTTGGCAGCCAAGTCACACTGAGAGAGCGTTCAAGGTGAAACAAAAAGTTAACATAAATTTCTTTTAAAAAAAGTGGTGGCGATGGGTTTCGTAAATTTAATAGAGTCAGCTGGCTTTCTGGACGATAGGTCATTTGTCTCACGTTTCCTTGCAATATAGTCGTGACAAAGTTCGACACGCATCACGAATTACCGAGAAGAGAATGGCTCCAACATCAACCACAAATATTTCTGCAACTGATATTTCCTCTTCTTCAACTCAAAACCATTCCTCTTTTCATATGTTGGATATTTCAACCCAAAATATGAAAAAAAATAATAAATAAATGAATAACAGTTGTTTACGATACTCCTTGATCCATAACACATGCTGCCAAGTGTTTACTATTTCAGTTAATGGCTATTCGGAATGGTTATTCTTTCGAATAGCCGTTCTCTCAACAATGATCTTTCAGCAATCATCCGTCAGCAGGGTCCATACACATTTCGTTTAAAGGAAATCAAGGACTTTTAAGGACTTGCAAAACCAAAAAATAAGGACCTCTAAATTGAATAAACTTAACTAATTATCGCACGCATTTTTAAATAAAATGTCTCATTTTTGCAAATTCAACCTATTAGATGATCAAGTATAATATAAAACATAGATAGAAGATACATTACAAATTTAATACAATAAAAATTCTTAAAAATATGAGTTAATAAATTGATGAAAAAAACCATGAAATTGGTAACCAAATTAAATATCTTTTAATTCCAAACTTTTTTCATTCAATTTTACACCTAAGGTATTTATTTTAATTTCTTCTCAATAATTGTTTTTCTTAGTTCATGCGATTGAATAAATAAATTTATGTCCTTTGACTTTTCAGCCTCATTAGCTAAATCATTTGCTTCCCCATTTGTTTGGTGTATTTGGTTTGGAACATTTTCTTTTATTTTAAAATAATCTATTTCTTCCTAGAGCTTTTTGTTTCAGTTGTTTTGTTTCAGTCTTTTCTTTGGATCTTTCACTTTCTAAATACTGCATGTATTTTGCTCTAGCTGAGGTGGCAAAAAGTAAGGACTTTCAAGGACTTTTTAAAAATGGGGCATAAAAATAAGGATTTGTACGGACTTTTAAGGACTAAATGTAAAAGTAAAGACTTTTAAGGACTTGTAAGGACGAGTACGAACCCTGCGTCAGTTGTCAGAGATTCGTAAGAAAAATAATGAAATTTTAAGGATTAATTGAAAAAGTTAAAAAATCAGTTATAAAAGCAGAAACGTTTGGAAAATATGGAATATAACTCTAAAATTTACAAAAAACAAAAGATGCAAAATATTGCGTGAATGCTTTTAACACATTAAGTATTGTACCGGTCACCAATTTCCATCATTGTAACACCAAAACAAATATTTCAGCATCTCTTGGCCAAAGCAAAATATTTAACAGCAAAAAAATTTCCACCTCTTACAATGTGAGAAAGATTATGACGTACTATAAAGGATGCTAATTGTAGAAACTATATAAATTATATCTGATGAAAAATTCAGCAAAAAAAAAAAAAAATCAAAAAAAAAAATTCAGCAAGTTATAATGAAAAAGATTAAAATGCCCGTGCACGTGGCAATTCTAAGCAGATGAAAAAGTTGCCAGTATATACTCGTGTTATCATGTAAATGTGTGTGTATTTTATAGTATGTTTATAAAATGAGCAATATAATCCTTCATAACTTTTTTAAGTATTTCCAACTTATTATATTTAGAACAGCGCAAGTTGTGTGACAAGAAGACAACCAGTGTACAACAAACAATTTAAATGTAAAATATCCAAATAAAGCCATTCGAAAAGGTTTCAAACATTCATCTTGTAAACTGACTTCTAAGGGGAACACTAACTTCTCAGATTTCATGCAACAACTGACCATCAATACTTTGCAATCTCAAAACAATAAAATTATTCTTTTAAACTCACTTCTGTCTGGCATTACATTACGTGTAATTCCTTAATAAGTATTATCAGGGGATATATATAATCTGCATATTATTAAGAGCTCTTATAAATTGTAAACAAAACATGAAAACAAAATCATAGGTTGTAATTGGAAGAAAACAGATCAATGAATAATCCTGATGTCAGGAAAATATGACCATCAATCACTGGAGCCATGTAAGCCTTCGATTAAAACCAGGTAAAACAATGGAACACATAAAAACCAATCCCACTATAGACGCCTATGGTGAGTGTTTTCGATGCCAATATTTGGCGATATTTCGCTTTTTTGGCGAGAAATGCTTTGTAAAGTTTTTCTATTTCGACGACGACCGAGAGATGCAATCTGTTATAAGAATGTAAACATTTCTACTTTGTAGTTTTTTTGTGTGCATGTGTGCGACTTAAAGTAGAATGAATTCCTTCATGAGTGTCTTAAAGTTGAAAATAATTTGTTATTAGTTGTTAATTGTAAATAAAGATGGAAGGTTTTTAAAATACGATGGAGAAAAAACTCAGTTTCGCGCCAATCAAAGTAAACACGGAAACCCTAGCGGGCACAATGATCACCTTGGCGTGGTAAAAGACATTCTCATAGGCGCCTATAGTGGGATTGGTTTTTATGCCAATGGCATGGCGTTGACAAAGAAGAAAAAACAAGAGGAACAAAAAAAAAATCAAAACGCTACAACCTTTTCGATCTTCCAAGACACGTGATACTTTAACGAACAATTTGTCCTTACTCCAACGCCTAAGTGTAATAAAAAAGGGTTTTCCAATACTTAATTCAGTTCACACCGATGCCCACATGAGAAACGGTTACCTTTCACCTAGATGTAAATCATTAAACCATGCGAAATTTCCAGACACCTATGCACTCTATACTTCATCAATCTCACGAAGTTTTAAAGAAGACTACGCCCCGAGATAAACAATAGCCCCACGAAAATCGCAAGGAAAATATATTCTCTCGGAACACTGATTATTATGTTTCGAACTTCCAGTAATCAAGTTTCGAGAGGAAGGAATTTCCGGTGATATTCTGATACAGATACTTTTTTTTTAGAATGTCTTTTGCCAGAAAAGAAAAGAACTGGTTCCTTGTGTCGAGGCATTCGTTCTGCGTGCAGGGAAGACAAGATAACGTGTTCTGTCGTCAGAGATATTATTCCGATAACAGAAATGGTTGTTCATTCTGTATACGTAACGTTTCACAACACGTTTTCCAATCCAGTGGCTACATGCGTGATTTAAGACTAGTATTGAAAACCATTTCCTTTTCATGCGAACGTCACGTATTTAATAAGATTAAAAGAGATGAACAACAACAAATTCGACGAAAACTAATATAATTACTTTTTGAACAACATTACAAGGGAATAGATTATGAGTCTTTATGCTTCGTTAATGTAAGTTCTGGTTGAAAATTGTTTCGAGGATTAAAGCATTGTTAAATATAATTGTGCTATATTTAGCAACGTAGGTTTTTTTTCTTTTCTGTTTAATCAAAAATGCCATACCGATTCAAAAGTTTGAGCTACTTTTCTCAACCATTTCAAAATTGCAAAATTAAATCTCTGTGTAATCTTTTTGATCTTACAATATATTTTTTATACCTTACTCGTACCAAACAATACCAAACAATGAACGAAGGTTCCGCATTTAAGTGGAAAAATGGGATTTTTAATTTAAGTGTTTTATTACTAATATAAAACACTAAAAGAAATATTAAATTTAACCTATTAGAATAATAAAAAATTGATTAATCTATAGATAGAAGTTAGTTTTTATATGACATACATATAATGATTTCGTGGTTGTAGTCGTTAAATAAAAAAAACAGGCAGAGTTATTAACTAATTTTTATTTATTATGGGAGAGTGACGGAATGTATGTATTGTACATCTTGGTTCAAGTTTTCAATCAAAAAAGAGAACAGAAAATCCCTGCATTTCCTCAGATAGGGATTTAACATATAGACATGTGATCAAAGTGAAGGGAATAATAGCTATTTTTAGTAAATTACGTAAGTGTTTTAGCGAAAAGCATGGCGGCAACAAGTCGCTGATTTCGAGATTTATGTTGGCGCGTGGAAGTAATTAGAATATTCTTTTAGTAATAAACATGCCAAAACGCGAGATTTAATATACCTCCAGAGAGGGAAATGAAACGAAACTGGAATTTAAGAAAAGCGATTTTGGAATACATTAATATAGTACTAAGACTTTAAAATATATAATATTAGAATTTGAAGTAAAATTAGTAAGATTATTACATATATATGTAATAATCTCACTTAATTTTATTTCAAATTCTAATATTATATATTTTAAAGTCTTGATGTTTATTAAATCTCTCGTTTTGGCATATTTATTACTGAAAGAATATTTAATCACTTTCACGTGCCCACAGAAAATCATGACGGCGTCTCCTTGGCACCAGACTTTTTCCCAGAGACGCTTACGTAATTTATTAAAAATGCCCAATATTCCCTTCACTTTGATCGCATGTCTATCTGTTAAATCCCTACCTGAGAAAAAGCAGGGATCTTCTGTTCACTTTTGGCTTAAAACTTAAACTGAAATGTACGTACATTTCGTCACTCTCCCATAATAAAAAGAAATTAGTTAATAACTCGACTTGTTTAATAATTTAACGACTACAATAGCGAATACATTATATATATATATATATATACACTAGGGTGGATCGAAAAGTATAGGAAAAAATTTTTTTTTTGAAATTCTTTTTGGCATGGGGCGGGAAAGTTGTGTCTTAAGTATATTAGTTTATATAATTTTTTTTATTGAAATTCATTCATATCTTCCGGTGCCTCAAGCGCCTCAAAAATAGTTAAAAATTGAATTTTTTATGAAAATTTACGATTTTTTTTTGTTTTGTTTTGAAATTATTTTTGGCATGGGGTGGAAAAGTTGTGTCTTAGGTATATTAGTTTTCATATATTTTTTTTATTGAAATCCATTCATATCTTCCAGTGCCCCAAGTGCTCCAAAAATAGTTAAAAATGACATTTTTGAGGGGAAATTTATAAAAAAATATTTTCAAAATTTCCTTTAGCGCCGGGTAAGAAAGGTTTGTTTTGGGTATATTAATTTGCGTCATTCTTCAATTTCATATCTTCTGGTGCCCTGAAAGCCCCCCAAAAAGATAAAAATTGACATTTTTACAAATATCTATTAAAAATTGTGAATTAATGAAAAATATTTGAAAAATTGGCAGATTATTCAAGTATTAAAGTGTAAACTTATAAATAATTATAATTTTATAATAATACATGAAGTATAAATTTAATAGTCAAAGCAATAAAGCACAAAACTTATAAAAAGTGGGCTTACGTCATAGATTTTTTCATTCTATTAGTTTGAAGATTTACATATTTCTAAAGGATGTAATCCTTTTTGTATTATAATGCTTGATAAGACTTCTTGATTGTATCCTATTCAATATGAAGCCGTGTCTCTTCTCTTCTCCATATACACTTTCCGACGCTTCAAACACTATGAGAAAACACCTTTCTACAGCTTGGGTATGGCATGGATATTTTGACCATTCCTCTGTCTAACTTTTACCATGTTCTCTACTTATTTAAATGGCACATTCATCAAAAGAGGTGGTTCAAATGTCCAACTCGTTGCCAGTTAATAAGTGCAAAAAGATCCTTTGCTTTAAAGTCTATTTTTGGTACTTGAAAAATTCTTATTCTGATAATCCTCTGTTTTCATATCTAGCACAAATTAGTTTTCGTAGTGCTAAAGACCTTATATTCTCTCTGTTATTTGTGAGAATTGACAATAGCAAATTTTCTGGATGACAAAAGAAGCTATTTCGTTGAATAAAAGTGTGTACTATATTTCTTAAATTGGGTTCCAAATATCTAAAAAATGAAATAAGTCTCCAAATATGCAGCGCTCCTTCTGTTATGGAGGAATTTGTCTTGACATGGAACCATACAGGTTGCATATACCTTCATAATATATGTTGCAAGAATAATAAGATTGTCAGATAGTTTTTCTGTGGCCACATACAACCTTAAAATTCTACCTGCCATTGTTAGCCACCTTGAGTGAACAACTGGACCAGGCTTTCTTAATGCCAGGTCAGAATAACATTCACCACGTGATATCGCTAGGCAAATATCATACAGATATTGCTGATCATTGCTGAGAACCATTCTATCTATATTATGTGGCATATTCTCCACATTTATTGAAGAGAAAGGAGCTACAGGTAGTTCCTCGTAGGTTTTGATTGCTTTACGAAGTGGTCGACAAAATTCTTATGACCAGCTGTTGCCCATCCAAAGAATTTAGTAGATGACGGAGGGGTAACTCATTTGTTTGAAGCAAACAAATTCACCATTGTAATGGTCTATTGAGGCAAGTTCCATCAAGCGAATAATACCTCCCCTGTGCCCAGTATTAACATTTGTTCCATCGCATCCAATTACTGTTAGCCCATTTAATCGCATATTATGTGTTCCAAAAAATTGAGTATTGCTTCTTTTATGGCTTTAGCTCCTTCTGTTGCAGCAGTAACATGTCCGATATACACAGGTAGGTTCGTTTACAAGAGTGTAATGCTCCTCTTTCGTGGTCTTTGGGTAGTACCTTGTGTCCTTCTTAATTAGCACTTTTGTGTTTTTTTTTTCCTCCCATCGAAATATAATCCGGTTAAAAGAGACAAAGACACTGTTAACTTAATAGACTTTGCAACTGCATTTTAAAGCTTTTTACGAATTTTATTGCGATCTACCACATGCGAAGCCTCGCCTTCGTGTACAATTCCAATGTCTTGTAGAACAGCACTGGCAAATAACGTAGCTGTTCTATCTGAAACTCCGTATCGATCACATTCCATTGCTAAGGTAAGGAAATCTAAACGATTTTATGATTGATATTCCAAGGTAATTACATCCGTATCTGTATACAAGGACGAAGACATAGTGTTGAGCTCAAGCAGCTCCTTTGATTGAGCATGAGCAGCATCAATTTTAACCATTTTACGTTTTATTCTTTTGTCTTCCATCTGTTTTCTTTTTTCCTTTTCTCTTTTTTTCATTAGCAATTACTTCCACTTCTCCAATAACCATTTTCCTTTCTAATATTCGATCTTTTATAAACAATCACTTAGCAAGTGAAATGTTCATGTCTTCTTGAAATTTACATTTATCGAAATTTGTACACTTACATAATGTGATATCGAACAAACACGATATTTTTTCAGTACGATAATTTTCCAATTTTTGTTGGCATTTTTTATCATTCCTTCGCCCTCTCCTCTACGTTTCTCCTTGTAAAATCGTTTCTTTAACACATTTTTAATTTTTGATTTTTAATTCGAAATTTGCATAAAAAATGTTTTTTTGCAAATATTTCAGCGTTTTGGGGCACCGGAAGATATTAAACAAAGTTGAAAAAATTTTGCATATATGCTAATACACTTAAAAGACAACTTTTGCACCCTATGCCGATTATTTTATCCAAACTTTGATTTTTCGATCCACCCTAATATACACACACACAAACATAAACAAAACCAGAAACAAATGCAATTAATGTTTAATGTTAATTAATGTTTTCTTTCTATGTTTTCTTTTATTAATATATATATATATATTGCCCCGGGCCATTTAATGATTGTTTTCTCCCGAATGCGTCATTTCACAGAAGACTACACTTCGTAGGATAATACGAAAACATACTTTCATTAAGGGCATAAAACGTAAAAAACTGGTATCGCCATTCGTCAGAAGTCCCACCGAATTAATGAAAACATTAATTAAAGGTAAGAAAAGGGACCACGAGCGTTCCTTCAATAACAGAACTCCAAGAAACGAAGATAAAGAAAGGCATTAATTCCTTTGTACTTCTGCTATTAACAACCTGGTTGTCATTTGTAACGTGCCTGCAAATAAACTACCGCTCCGTCTGGAGTCAGTGCCCTGCAAATCATCTCTGCCAAGGCCAAGGTTGTTTCGGCCATTACTTTAAATATGAATGGCCAATTTCAACTTACCATTCAAGACCTCACTCGTCGTAGCGCGCTTTTTCTTTTTTCACCCCCTTCCACGGTTTTAATTCTGGCTAATTAGCCAGACTCAATTTGCACCCTCCTCTCTTGTGGTTAGGAGGAACCAGTCGCGTCGAGACCGATAGAGCAAAGCGCAGCATTCTGCGTTGCTTACTCACTGCACAGCTGATGAACAGGAATAGGCGGTTGGATAAGGTTGTTAAGTGTCCAGATGGACTGAACGATATTTGAATAAGTAATCGTCATCTCCAAGTTGGGGTGCCATTATTACGGGGGAGGCCCTGGCCCCCCTTCTGGCGCCACCCCTGACCGGGAGGGCAAGGAGGTACAAATGACCCGGGCGCCATTATTAGGGGGCGCCATGGAGTCAAAACACTACGGCGTTTGTGCCATATTTAAAGAAGAAAAAAATTAGGGATCTAAAAAATAATACCATGCGCCGGGCGTCATTTACGCTTCTCAGGCCATTGATGACGCATCGGGTAAGAAAAAAATCATTATTTCCCGGGCGCCACTTATCCCCCGCTACGTCATTGGCCCCGGTGACAATTCCGTAATCCGTTTATGCCACTTTTTAAAGTAAAACAAGATAAGGGAGTGAAAAAATGCCATTAATTAAACATTAATCACCTGTTGCACAAGCTAAGACGCTGATGACGACGGAGGGGGGCGAAAAAATCATATTATGACCCGGGCGTCACTTTCCCTCACTAGGCCATTGGGCTCGGTGGCCTTGACTTTCTATAACATTCAAGGATTATTTTTAAACTTTTAAGTGCTTATAAACAAATGCAAACATCCCTCTTTCCCTTATATTAACTTCAATTGATTATCTTTACCGATATTTAAATAATCACCCCAATTTTAAAATTATCTGTCGATTTTATTTTTTGATACCAGTACCGTCGAGTGCGCATCAACAAAAATCATAGTTTTTTCCACTAAATTATTGTTTTGGACTTAAGGTATCCGACTGTGTTGGGAGACATTTTCTTGAAAAATAACTTATATATATATTTTTAATATTATTTTTCAACTGCATACGTTTTAAAACTATGAAAATATTGTAAAATTAAGCTTTCAAAATAATATTTTAAAAAAACTGAGAAATTTGAAGAAAAATGACTAAAATATTTGCCTTACGCTAACAGCCATAGACAAAATCACATTCTAAATATACATAAATCCTTGTAGGAGTACATTTTTACTACAGTTATCTGTGTTATGCTCTAAAATCTTGCTTGTACTTCAAAATAGTTTTGAGATTATAGCTGAACATAGTTACTAAACTGGTAATTTTTCATAAAAAAATGCTTTTCATTTATATTTAAACACTTAAAAATATTACTTGAATTTAAAATTGACCTTAGTTTTTAGAGGAAAACGTCAAGCATATGACAGAAAACAATCTCGGAAAATTTCATATCAATACTTGAATAACGTTTTGAGAAATCATTGTTACGGTCGACAGTTTTCCTCAAAAATATCATTTCTCAGAAAAGGCATTTAAAGTTGTCATGCAACTTAAAATAATGCTTAAGGTTCGGTAATAAAACAGCTGTAACTCCATTTGTAATTCACGTAGAGTAAAAAGTGAGACAGTTTCAGTAAGCCGATTAAACAGGCTACAAAATTAAGTCATAATTTTTTTTTATATATATAATTTCATCAAAAACGACGATTTTAAACCATTCGGATACCTTAAATGACACGAATTAAACCTTCTAGGAACATCAACTACTATTATCACAACTCAAATAAATATCCTTATCAAATAAAATTCGCCCAAATAGACCGGGGCAAAGGTGGCTTCAAGCATGGGTGCTATCCGATTTCATTTTCGTTGCATGCCAACGAGCTTATTGTTCCAGTATTCAAACTAATGAATAACAGACACGAGACTGTTCTTTGTGGCGATAATGTATCGAGACAACAATGTCCAAACCTGCCTCCTCCATCTTGACGGCTGACACGATTACGACGGCGTTGCGCAAGTTTCTGAATATTTATGTAAAGACGCCTGGCGAGATCCAGATTTACTTTGCAGTCTGCAGAAATAAGTGTGCAGAAAAGGCGATATTGGACACGGGAGGTATTGCCGTGGGTCCTTTCGACAAAATAACAATTTAAAAAATTGCTATAAAGCACAGTGCGGAATATATTTCAAATCCTTCATTCCAACTAAATCCTTTTTGTGTTAACAAGTCCATCAGGCGGCGCGTACCACCGGTGGCTCGCACTGATATGTTCCA
>BGPR01032689.1:0-17379 GCA_013235015.1 Araneus ventricosus | reverse complement strand
CAGCAAGCAAAATCAATTATGAACGTTGTAAACGATTTGAAGCATTTTGTAATTTGGGGAAAATCACAAATATTTGTCTTCATATATTATTTCATCATTAAAAATTTGTGTTTCGATTGCTATGAATGCTAAATGGACTTTCGAAAATGTTTTGGGTCTGGAGTAGCAACAGGTATATCAACTAATTTTACTGAAATTCGCACCAAGTCTATAAATAAAATAAGAAACTGATACTGGAAATATTTAAACATTAAAAAAGAATATATTAATTTTGATCAAAAACTAGTTGCGTATGTACGCGGAATTTTTAACATACTTTCTTATTTTAGTGTTAAATTTAGTTTAAAAATCTTATTTCGCATATTCCTTGATTATTTCGGAAGATTTTTTTTTCAAATGTAATATATGGCGTTTTATCTACCATTGGCAAAAGGCTTTTTTCTCAATATTTTAAAAGTTTAAAAATGAAATCAAAAACACGAATCTTCTTGAAACAGACAATCATACAAACTTTTTATTTAATTATTGGGGACAACAAATTCATTTTACATTCTCTAATTGAATGCAGAATTTGTATTATTATCGTATTATTAAGTAATAAAATTTTTAAAAATTATAATATATTTTAATCAGAGGAATATACTAAATCTGTTAGTAAAAGTTTAATACTAAAAAAAAAGAAAAAGAAACTGTAGTAAAATTCTTTGATTGAAAGCAGAAAGAATGATTGTTTTCGAAATGCATTTAGATGAGTAATATTTCTCGAAATCATTTATGAAACAAATTTTCTCTATACTTTTTGAAAATAGGAATATGAAAAAATTCTACACTCTCTAAAAGCTTCAGACTGAAAGGGAACCGTTTTCAAATCGGAGAGTTCTTAGTTGAAAAGCCACAAGATAGCAATTACTCTAACCAGACTTATTTATGACTTTGAATGGCCCTGCCCCTCTTGTTCGGACGGGACAGTGGGGAAGATTAACCCCTGCTGTTCTCCTGAACATTAGGACGGGGGAAGGAAAACTTACCCTGGCCGGTTTTCATACAGCCCATGAGTTATTTTTCGACAAATTTGCGTTCACCATTTAGCTACACAGGAGACGTTTTCAAAGCATTCAGCTGCAATTTTTGAGCCGCTCAAAGGGTTAATATAGTCTTGAAGTTTTTTTTTTTTTTGTCAAAAGGGGGTAAGAATTTAATGCAAAAATTGTTGTCCACCATGAAATACGCAAAAAATATATATAGTGATAAAGTAAAGACTCTTATCTGTTTGAAAATCTGCACGGTCCCTGCGATCTCCAAATGGTCAATTCTTATCCATCAAACAAGTTCCTTATTCTACTAATCCAGAGGAGGGACATTACACGAACGAGCATTTTCGTGCAAAACCGAGCAAAAGAAAAGCAATTCGAACAGTCCCCCCCCCGGAGCGAGGTATGGGCACCATTTTTTATTTCTTCAAAAAATCATCCAGCAGCGCGTCTCGTTCCTCGAATAATATTTTTTCAAGTGAAGGGATCTAACACCTCTTCACATCATGGCCTTGCGTCACAGAAAAAACAACGCCTGATCGCACTTGTTGTCAGGCGCTATTTTAGAGTGACCTTATGCCCTCTTCCGCTCGTAATGAGGGAGAAAGTGACATTTAAATCTGTCCTCCTGCACGTAGGCACTTGTGGAAGCGAAAATCTTGGACCAAGGGAACGCAGAAGGAAAAAAACATTTCTTATAGCACACAATACAACAATCACCCCCTTGATAATGAAAAAAAGTTTTTGAGTTCCAAAAGGAAAACAAATTTGCTTATATCCCCCATTGTGGAGGCATGTGGAAACAGTTCACACAAATCAGTCTTTGATGAACACCAGATAGTCCATAGGTGTGTTGCATTCACATACCCAGCAGTGGGTTTTGTCACAAAACCCCATATAATGTCCATTGAAAGTGGTCACTAAGTTTAATGTGATTTTTACAAAAAGCAACAATATAACAAAATGCCTGTGCAATGCAAACATTCCGAGAAATAGCTTTTTTTATAAAAAATTAACTATATACATGCACAATTGACTATACAAATTGGTAGTGACCCCAAAAAAACATTTAAACAAATAATTTGTTTTGGCAATTAATCAACCAAAGTAAACCCAAATTGTTTCACGATACATAATTATGTATATCTGTAATGAGATGTTTCTCAAAATATATGATAAACACAGATCATTTTTTGATAAAGATATAAGATATTCATATAATAAAATTAAAGAATACAATAGCACATTCCTGACATATAGATATATGACTTAAATTCGAAGCAAGCAGCTTATTCACATGTATATGTTGTATTTGTTCTAAACAAAAAGACAGAAAATTCATCAAGTAACCTCTGAAATACTCACTGTGTCATGTAATTGAATGTACACTCCTTTGTTTGTTTGTAAAAAAATATGAAACAAATGTGGTAGGCCAAATTCCTCTCTTCCACAACCACAATTATGATCTAAGCATACGAAAAAATTTTGACATAGAAATTCTCAAATATTCAAAAATCGAAGGAAAATAATTCTTAATGAAAGGGGAAAAAATTTCTATGATATATACAAATCAAACAAATACATCATGGTTGTCACGTGACTAAATTCTCGAAACAAACGGAGGTACCAACCTGCGAAGAGTATACGCCAGCATATATTCATTGTAAAGAGAACAAGTCAACAAAAACAAACTTAACATAATTGTTTAAATTTGATGCGTTGAACTTCGTAGAAAATAGCGTGTTTTTGACTCATTTGGTGCAGTGTCATGAGAAATTAGATGGGATTTTCTACCAGGAGCATATCTCAACCTATCGACATGCACAGTGAAGGAACGAGCGGATTTGTTATCAAGTGCCTGAATTGTGTAATTAACTTCTCCTTTCTTTGCCGTGAATTTTTTGCTAATCTTTTGTTCTGTTCTACCTGTTTTCTGGTGAGTGTGCAATATGC
Source organism: Araneus ventricosus (assembly GCA_013235015.1). Taxonomy (NCBI): domain Eukaryota; kingdom Metazoa; phylum Arthropoda; class Arachnida; order Araneae; family Araneidae; genus Araneus; species Araneus ventricosus. The sequence continues at coordinate 14,395 of BGPR01032689.1, read as the reverse complement.
AAGCTCATAAGTTGTATTTAATTGTTGCAACAGGTCCTGTACATAATGAGCCTTATCCAAAAAGAGAGGTTCTGAGTTATTATCAAATGTGTCGAAAATTAAAGGGAGATTTCGACCGAAATGCAAAAGATTTGGTGCGTATTCAGTTGAAGGATGAATTAATCCATTATAAATATTTTGGTGAATTAATAATGCATTCTGAAGGTTAACATCTCTCTCCTGAAGGGTGAGAATACTTGATTCAATGGCGGATTCAAACGTTCAGTTTGACCGTTCGTTTGGGGATGAAAGGGTTACGTGTGACATAATTTTAAGCCGAGTGTTTTATTAATTAAAGAAAATATCTCTGATGTGAATTGTAAACCCCTGTCCCTCAAAATTTGGCTGGGTCTGCAATGAATTGAAATGTAATTTAAGATATGTTTGGAAACATTTTCTGCAGTAATATTCTTCAGAGGATATAATACAATATGTTTAAAAAAATGATCTAGAACCGTGAGAACATAACCCGAATTTAGAAGTGGACCTTTTATATCAACTGATATATATAATCACCCGTTCTTGTAGGCATTCTGTTGGATTGTGATGGTGCGTGCTTAGGTGTAAAAGATTTATTTTTGATGCACTGCTCACAGCTAAGAACAAAAGTTTTGGTGTCTATGTATACACCTTTCCAATAATATCTGTTGCTAACAATTTGATATGTTTTATCTAGACCAGTGTGAGAAATGTGAAAAATATCCAAAGCTTTGTGTTGCAGTTATTTTGGTACAACAATTAATTCTGCTTGTGACTTCCTGTGAGATTTAAACATCAAAATGTGTGTTGTAGGGTCAACGTAAAAACCTCGGATATTATTTGAATCCTTAAGAGATGGATGTTTTAGTAACTGAATGATTTCATTTGTTTGTGTGTCATCTGCCTGTTCTTTTAACCAAGTACTGGTTGAAATTTCTAATGAAGTGTCCGAAGTAGCATTTATTGTGTTGCAATGTGTTTCGATAACTGGTAAAATCAATTCTTGTTCATCTTGTGGGGTGTTGGAAATTTCTGTTCGGTTAACAGGAAATCTGGACAAGAAATCAGCCAAAGTATTTTCCTTGCCTGGAATATGTTCACAGGTAAATTGAAATTCAGATGAATACAGTAACCATCGTGAAACAATGTCAGTAGGAGACGCAATTTTTTTGTAGTGTAGCAGTGATTTACTGTCGGTTAGAATTTTAAAGTTGGTGTTGTATAAATATGTTTTGAATGCGTGAACTGATTTATATATCGCGAATAATTTCAATTTTATAGCAGGATAATTTCTCTCTGAGTTTGATAGAGTCTTACTGTAATATGAAATGGGATGCAATTTGCCCTCATGCTCTTGCAATAAAATACCAGAAATTACTTGACCTGACGCATCTGTGTTTAAAACAAACGGTATATTCCAATCGGGTAATCTAACAAAAGGTTTAGTGAAAAATACACCCTGGAGTTTTTTGAATGCCTCTTGATGAGTGGGGGTCCATTGAAATGGAACATTTTTCCTAGTTAATTGAGTGAGAAATTTTGTCAGTTCAGCAAAACCAGGAATCAAAGATCTATGAAAACCACAAGGAGCAAGAAAGCGTCTTACTTGTTTAACAGTACGTGGTGGTTGAAAGCTAGTCATTTTTAAAATATTTGAAGTGATTGGTTGAATTTTGTTGTGAGAGATATTAAAACCAAGATAATCAATAGTTGATTTGAAGAAAACACATTTTTCTGGAGTTAATGTGAGGTTGTATTTGATTAAAATGTCAAGTACAGAACGAATTTTATTGTGCATTTCTTGAAACGAGTGAGCCCCAATAACAATGTCATTGTAATGGATTTCTCATGTGTGGTTTTACATCCAAATTCAAAGTAGATCCAGTTTGTCTTTTATGGTTTATTTACACACACAACACCACTACGACACATATATGTACAAGTGAAAATCACATGGCTTATAGCCGGATCAAAATCTACACCCGCTCGGGGGTAGGGTCAGAAGGAATCTGAGAATGAATCCCTGCGGGGGTGGGGATGGCAGTTCTACTTTTCCCTTTCTGGGGATTACTGTAGTCAAGCTGCCACATCCTCCCGCCCCGATGAAGGAATTCATCAAATATACATTTAATATACAATTTCAAATTAACAAATAGGAATCCAAATTCAAAATATAAATTCAATAAAATTTACGTTAGGAATACAGTGAATTTAAACATATTAAATTCAAAACAATTAATTACCGAAACTACAAATTACATTTCACAACACAATAATAACAATTTTCAATAATCACTTAAATATGCCACTTACTCGTTCGACATAATTTCAAGGTTGTATAACAATTAAATAGGACGTTTCATTATACCTGTGGCTGTTTTAATAGTTACAGATCTTACCTTGCCGTCACGTCCTTTGTGGACATCAATGATCTTTCCTAGTCTCCACAGTTGTCTAGGAACCTTCTTCTCACCTAGTAACACTATATCGTTCACATTAAATTCAGTCTTTACATTTACATTTTATTAAAATTACCACCTTTTAACTGAAGAGGATATTCTTTCTTTCACCATTTCCAAAAATCGTTTAGTATCCTTTCACGATAAAGAAATCCTTTGATTAATTCCAATTTACCTTAAAATAATTCAAAAATTCTATTGCCTGACCAATTCGGTAAGACTGCTAAGGGTTTGAACATTCACTCACTGTAGAAAATAGGACCTTAAAAATGAAATATACATAGTTAAATATCAGTCAATTATTTTCAATTTCTGAAAACATCGATTTTTCACACACATATTTGACTTGAAAGAATATACAAGCGAAAGGATACCCAAGGTGATTATAACAGGCAAAATACAAAATTATATTCCAGCAGAAAGGTATATAAATAACGTTTACAGAATAGCAACATATTTAGAACACATTTGATCCCTGTAAACTTAAGATATTCCAAATAATATATATATATATAACCTTATTTAATGTAACTAACAAATATCGTTAATCTTCTGGCTGAAACGTTTACAGTTTTCTGAAACAACACATACTAAGTACCAAAAGGGTAACTAATAAAAAATGTGAATTCAGCTCTATGAACATCATTTAAATACCAACTTATTTCCGTTAAATTCAAAATGTCTGACACATATATAGCAATGAAGTATTTTGAGTTCATAGTCGTTTGCAAGGTCATCATTGCTTTCTGTCTTTCAACTGATTCTTTATCAGCAGTTAATGTCTTTCTCTTAGCTGGGATATCCAGCTCTAATAGCCACGATGGATCTGTCCACCAGGTTTCATCATTCATCAGATTATGAATGGTTATGCCACGAGTGAGCTTGCTTGCTGGGTTAGTTTTCCCGTCGCAGAAGCACCAGTTCATGGGGTCAGTTTCCTCTTTAATTTCATTCTCCTTATTTTGGACATAATGTTTCCATAGTATTGGAACACTCTTGACCCGATGCAAGTAAATTTGTGAATCTCTCCAAAAAGAAATGCTACCTTCCCTTATTAACGGAAATGTTTTGCTCAGGTAAACGCAAAGTCTAGCTAAAGCCACGGATCCCAGCAATTCTAGACGAGGTAAGGTAACTGTCCCTAGAGGGGTCAATCGATATTTAGAGACGATGAAATTGGCCTTAGCGTCGTTCGGATGTTTCATCCTAAAGTTATCTACCAAACAGTATACTTTATGGCTGGCGCCGGAAGATTTGTCCACTTCTAACAGCTCTGTTTTCATTACGGAGAAATGAAGTTGAGGTACTACGACATCTTGCACAAAAGTCAATTCGTAGGGCCACTCCTTGAATTCTATGTCTGGGGGGAGTGGTTCATCCCAAGTAAAACCATTTTCCCATAGTTTTTGAATCAATAGCTTGATGCGAACTGTGAAAGGTGTCAGGATATCTAGTGGGTCACAGGGCACACCACAAGCACTTAATGCGACTCCCTTTGTCGGAATCTTATCACTCAATTGTTGCAATAAGTTGAATGCAACTTTCAGAGTATCGTTTTTATTATTCCAAATTAATTCTAAATCCTTTAATGGGATATCAGAGTCTGACGATGATTGTCGGCATTCTAAATCATTTTCTCTCCACATTTCAAAGAGAGACGGACATTGTCCATTGACGCATATTCACGCTTGCTTCACTAAGAATACTAGTAGCTTCTTTAAATATCAACGCAGTCTCTTCCAAAGAGTAATCACTTCTGATTAAGTCATTAGCGTACAGTTCATTCAACGCAGAAAAAGTCATTTTATACAAAAATGGCACGCGTTGCGTCCGAAGGATTCTGACTGCATGATCATCCAAAGTGAGATTTGTCCCTCCTTCCTCAATCCATAAAGTCTGCAAAAACTTACGTTCTTCCTCAACAATTCCTACCTTTAAAAATTCTCCCTGAATATCCGCGCAAAATTCTATAGTGTAGAATCCAAATTTTAGGATGATTTTAAGCAAATCAGGATTGAGATTGGGACTGCAATCTAAACGATTGTTAAGGGACATTTCATTGTTCGCCTTGGATGAGGCATCATAACATATTCTTAGTTTAGAAGTTTCTTTTAATTCTTTAACTACTCCGCGATGAGGCATGAAACCTTCACTTACGTCATTTTTTGATTCACAATTAATTTCTAACATAATATTATCTTCTAACTGTGAGTTATTAATATCCTTATATTTCGAACAAAAACTCTCGTCCCGCTTAAACCCTTTATTTAAGCTAAATAGACGTTGCCTAGCAATTTCATAATTATCATTTAACCCTTTATGATTATCTTTCCATAATAATTTCGTTCCGTATCCGTTGTTTTCATACGTTACGTTTTGTTCGAACGCTTCTAAGATTTCTAAATCCGAATGGGGTATTTCCTTTTTTGGATTTAAACCTATCACTTCCAATTCCGATAAATCCTTAACTCTATCATACTTTAATTCCTCGTTTATAACCCTTAAAAGATTGACATGCACTTCACCACAATCAGATTCTCTCTCGCTTCCCTGAACAACAAACCCAAAAATACTATCCGTTGCTACCAGATGCGCATTAAGTCTTACATTCGTATCCTTTAGAACTTCCCAAATGAAATCTGACCCAATTAACACGTGCACTTCTTCAGAATCCCCTTCGTCAGCCAACTCAATCCCCCTTTCAAAGGCCATATTTCTTACCCTCTCGGAGGGAACTTCAATCTCCCCTACTGTAATATCTTCAATCACTACCGCACTTATCTGAATTTTACGCGAGAGGTCTTTTCGGTTCAGTAAGGAGAGTTGGACCACATCGTAAATTTGTGGCTTCCCCATGTGGTTCGCAAACGTGTGAATAAGGAGACTTTCTCTTCTGATAACCTCTAACCTTAGCAATTCTGCAGTCTCCCTTCTGACGAAAGATCGGGTGGCGCCTCCATCACATAAACAACGCAGGGAGAGAATTTTCCCTTTCCTATTTTGGACACCTGCAGTGAAGGTTTGCAAACATACCGAATTTTTTGGTTTCCCTTTATCATCCCTGCAGAGGAGGGAGCTCTCTGTCTGAGATTTCGTTTCTGTAGATTTTAAATCATTGCCACAATTTTCTTTAGCAGAACTAGAATCACATATTAAGGAATTGTGGGATTTGTTGCAGTTTCTGCAAAGCTGATTCCTTTTCCAGCAAATTTTTGCAGTATGTCGGCGTCCTAGGCAGACAAAGCATCTGCCTTGATTTATCAAAACGCCTTTCCTTTCGCTTGAGCTAAGCGGACATTCATAATCTTTATGAATTTCAGAGCAAAATATACATTTTTGCCTTTCGGTAGTAGCGATTAATGTAGCTGCTGTTGAAAGATTCCGTTTTGGAATATAAGTCAGTTTAGTATCAGCATAATTACTGCTATTTAAAGGTTTGCGAACTGAAGCTTCTAATACATAATTCCTTTGATTTCCTAACAAAAGTGATGTTTCGCGGCATTCGATTTCTTTTCGCAAAAATTTTAATAAATCTTTTATGTCAAATAGTTCATTCAACTTCCGATGTCTATTATATTGTAAATTTATCTCTTCAGGAATTTTTTGCAATACTATCGGACAGAGAAGACTACTATACGTATCAGCAGCAACACCTAGGGACTCTAATGATCTAACTTGAATTTCCAATTCGTCATACATTTTTCTTAGCGCTGTTACATTAGAAACAGATTTGACGGATTCAGTCATTAACAATTTATTCATATGACATGAAATAACTAAATCTGACCAACCAAATCGCTCTTTAATCAATGCAATGGAAGAATCGTAATTTTGATCAGTGAAAGCGAAACCTGAAACTGCGGCTAGAGCTGTTCCCCGTAAATAGGTTTTCAAATATGCAAATTTTTCTATTTTAGAGAGAGAATCATTCTTGTGTATAGCTACTTCAAACGAATTCCAAAAGTTAAGCCACTCACTACAGTTTCCACTAAATATAGAAATATTCAAACGAGGTAATTACATTACATTTTTTTCATTAACAACGCGCCTTTCTAGCGGTTCCGGTATATTACTATCATTATTATTTCGAGTTTCATTTCTCGGAATAACATTTAATTCCTTTTCTAGTAATAATATACATCTCTCAATTTTCGTTCTACAAGAAATACCGTTTTTTCGATATTCATCACTAGCAATTAGTTCCCCTTCTAAATCGTTAAGATCAATAATTGCTTCAATTTCATTATCTAATTTCTTCAACTCATCAATTTTCTCAATTAACTGATTTTTTTAAATCAAAAAGAGATTCTACTTTATTTACTTTAGTAAATCTTTCATTGATCGGCAATTCAATTGTACTTTCGATTTTGGTTACAAGTTTCGTAAACAACTGTCTAACAGTCGCTCTTTTAGCTTTAGCCCTATCCATCTTTTACAAAACTTCAAAAGATAACTTATCGCTTAATTAGCGTATCAAATAAATAATTTGAGGGACCTACCTCAATCAGAAGAATCGCGCATCAGAATCCAATATTTCGAACACAAGTTGTTCCATGTACTAATTAATAGTACGAATCACGTCTTTGGTCACCAACATGTAATGGATTTCTCATGTGTGGTTTTATATCATAATTCAGAATAGATCCAGTTTGTCTTTTATGGTTTATTTACACACACAACACCACTACGACACATATATGTACAAGTGAAAATCGCATGGCTTATAGCCGGATCAAAATCTACACCCGCTCGGGGGTAGGGTCAGAAGGAATCTGAGAATGAATCCCTGAGGGGGTGGGGATGGCAGTTCTACTTTTCCCTTTCTGGGGATTACTGTAGTCAAGTTGCCACAGTCATCTTGATATGCATATATGCCTGTTGTGCCACTAAGTTTGAGTTCATCAATTAACAAATCTACTTGTGCTTGAAAACTACTTGCGGCTTTTTTTAAGCCAAAAACAAGTCTTCTATTGGCAAATATGCCAAACGGCGTCGTAAATGTTAATACATCTTGCATTTCCTCAGGAAGTAAAATTTTCCAATAAGCTTTACAAAAATCAATGGTCGTGTAAAATGAATATTTTGAAATTTCATTTATCAAAGTAGGAATTTTAGGCAAAGGATAAGTATAATTTTCCAAAATAGTATTTAACAAACGTAGGTCCAAGGACATTCTATATGAGACTGGTGTATGTGGATTTGTTGGGTTTTGTTTCTTTTTCACAAGCACCATAGGTGATGACCATTGTGAAATATTCCTATGAATGAGTCCTGCTTCAATTAGTTCATTAAGTTCCTCTTTAATCGTGCCTTGAATGGCATGAGGAATTTCAAAAGGCAAAGTTTTAATTGGGTTATGAGATCGAAAATTGAATGTGGGGATAACCCTATCCGTACAGCCAATTGTTTTTAGTGACTTAGAGAAAGCTGCTGATCTATCCAGAAGTGCTTCCAACAGTAGATTTTTGATCAGAAGTTAAATGTTCTAACTTAAAGTCTGTTTCAGAAAGTTCGTCTTTTCTCTTTTTTAAAATATAGTCAGAATGTATAATGAGATTGCACATAGGTGTGTTATTGTTAGGACTTCCACAGATATTTTCTATTACAATGTTATCATTTGTATTTTCATTTGTTTTTAACAGAAATGATGGGGTGGCTTCACCGAAAACCTGTCCTTTATTAAAGTGAATTGTCGTATTACCAAGATTACGTGTAACTGTAGGAAAACATGAATTTTTGACCGTGTATAATGCAGGGTGAATTTCAATATCATGCGAAGAAATAGTAGGCTGAAAAAAAATTTCCGAAATATTTTCTGTTGTGTCTTTTAGGCATAATTTAACAATGGATGATTCTTGAGGTTGTAAAATCATTTTTGACAGAAGTATGATAGTATTATCAATGATTGTGTGACAATTGGTCATTTTAGGATAACAGTCTGGAGAAATAAATGTTGCCTGAAAATTTATTTCAAACACAAAAACAAACATCAAACCTTGCACAATCATTTTTCGTGTCAATAATGACATTATTTTTTTATAAGAAATCATATCCCAAGATACATGCAAATGTACTTTGCTCAAAATTCGCAACACAAAAAGGGTTTTTAAAGTGGTTCTGGTCAATTTTAAAGGAAATTTCCGAACAACATGAAAATGAAAGTTGAGAATTAACATTGTGAATCATTATGTTCCGAGATAGTAGTCGTGTTTTGGTATCACACTTAATGTCATTATATAAAGACATTGTCAAAAGAGAAACAGAACTACCGCTGTCAATTAGCATAACATAATAATTATTCCCAAATTTAACTTTTATTGTGGGTAAAAAGTTCTCATCTTAAACATTGCTTAAGCGCAAATTTTTTTTTCATTCACATTCTGTGTTGCTCTCTCATTAATATTTTTATGATTACTACTCTCATAATTTTCAATATTCTGAACATTTTTAACCCTTTCACCACTGTATACATTTGTTTTATCAAAATCAGTGGCCTGTGGTCGAGAAGAGGTTGCTCTGCCACCATTTAGCAGCCCCTCCTGAAGTTTAAATTTTGTTGTGGTCGAAAATTTTGTGACGTCGAAGGTCCAAAATAATTGTGTGGCCTGAAAGTGTTCGGAGCAGGAGCAGAATTGAGAGGTCTGTATGTTGGCCTAAATGTGTGCTGAAATCCTTTATTTTCGTGTCTGGTTGATCTAAAATTCTGTTGTGGAAATCTCATGTTTTGCTGTCTATAATTTTGACCGGCCCTATACGGAAAACCTTGTTGGAAATCTCTGTTTCTATTATCTAAATTATTAATATCCCTCAAATGTCTTTTGAATTCAAAACACTGAGACATTGAGTGATTACGCTTCTGGTAAAAGCTACAAATTATGCTACCATGCTGTGGAGACATATTTTGTGGTGTAAAGTATTGCCCAGTAAAATTAATTCCATAAGCTTGAACAGCTGAATCATTACCTTGATCACTTGTAGTGCATGAATGTGTAGAAGTAATTTGCATGTTTTTCACATTATTAGTTAAATTCTAAATTTGATTCTTTAATCCCTCCAGTATTTTATTCTGACTATTTGATTCTTCCTTTTGTGGAGAAGATGCAATATGCATTAAATTAAGACTTTGTTCAGTCAACAATATTTTTTGCGCTTTTTTTACTAATGACGAAAAATTCTTTGTGTCCTCATGAATTAATTTTTGTTTCATTTTTAACGAAAGTGCATTAAGTAATTGAATTGACTGAATCTGATTGAGTGCTGCAGCATCTTCTAGTAGATTATATGTTCTACTCGTAAAACTTGTATGCGATGAGCTAAATTTCGAATTGACTCACCTGGCATAAGCTGAATGTTGTGAAGTTCTGCAGAATTTGACAGTGGGGTTGAATAATTTCTAAAAAATGCACGTAGTTGTGTGACGGCTTCGTCAAATGAGGTTATATTTTTGCATGTGGGATTCGAGGCATACCAAGATAAGGCGGAACCCGCTAATTTTGACTTCAAAAAAAGAAAAGTCATTTCATCTGACCATTTGTTTATTTGTTTAAGGTCTGTGATTTGTTGAATAAACCACTCCAATTTATCCGGTTCCCCATTAAAATTTTCAATTTGAATAAAGGCAGTTTGCTGATCACCTGTATTTAAAACCATGATTGGGTTGTAGGGAGTAACACGTCTAGTTGTTGGCGGTGAGAGAATCACAAAGGCCATGCACACATGACATCAAAATTTTAATCAAAATCCCTGCTCTTATTCAAAAAACAATACCCTTATTCACCTTACCAAACAGAATTTTCTATTTGCATATACATATTACTCATTTCAAACCTTTCAAAAATTTTAAGCAACAATGTTGCATATCTATGTCAACAAAATATATCAAATAATTAAATATCAAAGTAAATGCACAAAATATCAAGATTAATAATACACAGAAAAATATTCAAAAACATAATATTGCAAACCCAATGATTGTTAAAGTCCAATTTAATTTTTGTTCAAAATGGAACAATGTTGGACGGCTGGTCACCAATTGTTATGTGGCTCACTTGATAAATTGATTACTTAAACACATAAATTGTTAACTTGATATAAAAATTGCATTTGTTAAATTAATTCGTTCGTATATATATTAAATATCCTTTCTACCAAAAGAGTTAAAAAAAGATATCATGCATAAATATAAAAAGGAAGGGTGAATAATGTCAGACATGAATGCGATAAATTACTCCTGAAAAAAAAAGAACTGAAAGATTTATTTATATTGGTACATAAAAAAAAAGTCATTGACATTAGCTTATATATATATATATATATATATATGGGCCACCAGCCGCAGCAGATGGCGCTGCCATCGCGAGTGACGTCAGAGAATGAAGCTGCGGAGAACAAGGAGAAGACGACGAGGCGGGATGAAGGACGTTGGTTTGGTTCCTCAAGACCAAAAAAAGAGATGAAACGACGCGACGATTTGAAAGACGATATACGATGCTAATGAGTGCCAGCCTTATCATATAAAGAACTTAAACTGTTTCATTTGTAAATACCTTTAACTGTAAATAATGCTTCTTCAAAATGTAAACTTAATTCTGCATAATATAATAGTTAGTTCAAGTTACTGTGTATTCATTTATGGAACACTAAGCCTACCTGATGACCTCCTACAAAAGTGGTGCCCAGAAGTGAGATACGATCTCTACGAATAACTTAACTTCAAATCTGTTGGATACGATCCTGTATTGAGATGATAATAAACTTGAATGAAAGACGAACTCAAAGGATATGCTTCACTGGATAAACTGTTGTGCCTAAAAGTGCCGGATTATCGACGCCGCTATGTTTGGAATTACTGACGCAACGACGAAAACGGTGAGTCAAAATTCCTACTATTTTGAATTACGATGAAATTGATAGATATTCCCGAACTGAAGGCTGCAATACATCCGAAAGAACATCGAAAATACGATGTTTGCATAAACTTTTGTTCGATTTCGACGGTGACCGTCAAAACAGAAGCAGAATAAGAGAATTTTCTGGCTTTGACTTTCAGCCAAATGATAAAGATTTTAATGAAAAAGCTAAACTGATGGAAGAAAAGCTATCTCTAAATGAACTAATTACAATTACCAATCTGCTATTGATAAATAACGAAGGTACTAAAAAAGAAATTGTTCTAAGATTGTTAACATATCTTTGCGATTTAGATATATTAAATCAGAATATTATTCGTGAAAATGATTCTGGATCGGATTCAGAAAACGAAAACGAACAGAATCGCAAAAGTTATGAAAATTTAAGTGAGGAATCAGTGCAGCTTCCAGTTCACAATGTTTATCAACCTAACATTAGTTTTAATGATATTGAAAGTATTATCATGCCATTTGATGGTGATTCTCATCAAAGTATTGAAAAATGGATTGAATTATTTGAAGATGCTGTAAATATGTTTAATTTAAGTGATTTGCATAAACTTGTATTTGGTAAAAGATCTTTGAAAGGCAAAGCAAAATTATATATTCAAAGCGAAACTGGCGTTAACTCTTGGGGAAAGCTGAAAAATTTATTATTATCTGAATTTGATAATTCTTGTAATTCTGCTGAACTGCATGAAATGTTAAGTAAACGTAAATTAAAAGACGATGAGTCATTAGAAGAGTATTTTTTGAAGATGAAACAATTATGTAATCGTGGTAATGTTGAAGATACTGCTTTGATGCTATATGTTATAAATGGTATACCTGATTCTGTTTTTAGAAAAAGTATTTTATATGGTTGTCAAAATTTATCAGAGTTTCAACAAAAACTTAGAGTTTATGAGAAAATGAGATCCGACTACGATAAAGCCAAACCAAATAGACCAAAGTTCGGAAACGACACTAAAGATAGAATTAAAGTTTCAAAAATCGAAAATAAAGATAAATTCAAGGATACTAAATTAAATAACATTCGGTGCTTCAACTGTGGTGCTCTCGGTCATAAATCAAGCGTTTGTGAGAATAAAATTAAGAGAATCAAATGTTTCAAGTGTAATAAATTCGGGGATCATCTTGCTAAGGATTTCACGTTTAAAAAAGAACATTCTAATGTTACAGTCGATAAAACAACCTCTTGCGAAAATTTAACAACAAAAATTGTTCGAATAAACGATTTAAATATTTTTTCGCTTATTGATACCGGAAGTCAAAAGACATTAATCAAGAAGAGTATTTTTGACAAAATAGGCAAAATATCAGAATTGGAACAATCTAACATCAAACTTTCAGGCTTGGGCAATACAACAGTAAAACCTCTAGGGATATTTAAAACGAAAATCATAATAGATGATTTGGAATTTGAATCTGAAATATGTGTAGTAAGCGATTCATCTCTTTCTTTCGATTTTATAGTTGGTTGTAATGTCATAAATCAGTGCACTTTAATCGTCTCCGGAAAAGAAATAAAATTTACAAAACCAAGCGATAATTCTCTTTCGGATTCTTTTTTGATTAATGTAGCAAAAGTGATGACTCACGAACAGGAAATAGTTTTTACGCATATTCAAAATAAAGCGCATCAAGAAAAAGTCCTAAATCTTCTTCGTAACTACAAGCCGAATAAAATAAAAAAGATAGATGTAAAAATGAATATCCGTTTAACAAGTGATATACCAATAAATTCTTCCCCCAGACGTTTCCCCTTCATTGAAAAGGAAATTATAAATGAACAAATAGAACAGTGGTTGAAAGATAAAATAATTCGTCCGAGTACATCAGAATACAGTTCACCAGTTGTTTTGGTTAAGAAGAAAGACGGATCGTCAAGGTCAGGCATAGATTACCGAAGACTAAATAAAATAACAGTGCGCGAACATTTTCCGTTGCCTCTGATTGATGACTTATTGGATAGGTTGCAGTCCGCGAATATTTTTTCAACATTGGATCTTAAAAATGCTTTTTCCATGTCGACATTGACCCTTCGTCAAAGAAATATACCTCTTTCGTAACGGATACTGGTCAATGCGAGTTTAATAAAATGAGTTTTGGTCTGACTAATAGTCCAAGTGTTTTTCAAAGATATATTTATAATGTATTTCGTGACCTCATTAAAGAAAACGTAGTTATGATTTATTTAGATGATTTGGTTATCTCTTCTGAAAATGAAACTCAGGGTATTGAAAGATTGCAACGTGTTTTGAAAACAGCATCTGAGTATGGATTAGAATTAAATATTAAGAAGTGTCAATTCTTAAAACGTGAAATAGAATTTCTAGGTCATAGAATTAAAGATGGTAAACTTTATGATTCTCCTTTGAAAATAAAAGCTGTTATGAATTTCCCAGAACCAAAATGTACTAAAGACATTAGAAGTTATTTAGGATTAACTGGATACTTCAGGAAATTTATTCCGCATTATTCAGCAATAGCTAAACCTCTAAGTGACTTGTTAAAAAAAGACAGTAACTTTAGTTTTGGTTTGAAAGCACGTGAATCCTTTAACGAACTTAAACAAATTTTAAGTAAAGAACCTGTGTTATGTCTGTATAATCCAAAAAGTGAAACAGAAATTCACACCGACGCGAGTATAGATGGTTTTAGAGCGTGCTTGCTTCAAAAGTCAATAGTTGATAATCAGTTGCACCCTGTGTATTATATGAGTCGTAAAACTTCTGATACTGAACGTAAATATTCAAGTTATGAGCTCGAAGTTATGGCTGTAATAGAAGCACTTAAAAAGTTTAGACCCTATGTCTTAGGCATACCTTTTAAAATAGTCACAGACTGTATCGCATTTAAACAAACAATGAGTGAGAAAGACATTTCCTTGAAAATTGCAAGGTGGGCCTTAATGTTAGAGGAATATGATTACGTAATTGAACACCGTCAAGGAACGCGCATGCGGCATGTTGACGCACTAAGTAGAAACCCTGTTTGCATGATAAT
>BGPR01032688.1:0-17381 GCA_013235015.1 Araneus ventricosus | reverse complement strand
GTAGATAGGACCGGCAAAGTCAATTCCTACATTCTCAAACGGATAGCTTGCTTGGATTCTATTTGCTGGCAATGGGGCCATTATCTGGTTCCCAGGTCTTACCTTAAATTTTTTGCAAATAAGGCATTTATTCAGACAAGACTTCACAGTCTGTCTTCCGCACAGAATCCAGTAATTTTCCCTAATTTGAGTGAGGGTTTCAGACACACCAGCATGATGCAGTCTCTGATGCTCTCTGATTATCAGGAGTTGAGATAATCTGGATTTAGTTGGGAGAATCAGTGGGTGTTTCTCCTTAATTTCGGACACACGATTCCGAACAAACTGCTTCCAATCATCGGCCTTCCCCTTGATCCAGTGGATGCATATCTGAGAATCGCTCCAATAGAATATGTTTTCTCTTTTTAGCATGGGGAAAGTGTCCTGTAGGTAATGTCCCATTCTCGCTGAAATCAAGGCGCCTAATAATTCTAATCTAGGCAGCGTGAGTTTCTTTAAAGGGGCCAAACGAGATTTTGACATTATAAAACTTGTAACATATCTGGCTGCATATTTTATTCGGAAATAAGCTACAGATCCATAGCACTTAGGACTTGCGTCTGAAAATAAATGGAGCTCTACTGACTCCCAGTTAACCTCATTGAAATACAGCCTAGGGATTTCAAATTTTCTTAATACTTCTATTTCATTCAACCACTCTATAAATGTGGCTTTTATTTCACTGGGAACACATTCATCCCATGGTATGCCCAACTCCCATATTGTTTGTAGTAACAGTTTCATTCTCACGGTAAAAGGGTTCATTATGCCGATAGGATCAAAGAGCATACCTTGGGTCGACAAAATAATTCTTTTCGTGACTACCTCAAGATTCCTTAACTTCTCAAATTGTTTTATGTCGAATGTCAAGTTATCATTCATATTGTCCCAAATGATTCCCAGAATCTTTAATGGTACACCTAATTCTTCTGATGTTTCCCGGCAATCAACATTAGCACGTTTCCAGACTTCATTTAGAATTGGGGAATTTGTTGCCCATCTTCGAAGATTCATACTAGCTTCACTAAGTATGTAAATCATTTCACTGCTTAATTGTATGGCTTCCGTAATGTCGGAGGTGCCATTTATCAGGTCATCAACGTAGAGTTCATTTAGCATTTCACATGCTTTTGCATATTTCTTTTCATATTTTTCTAAATGCAGTCTTATGATTGCAGCAAGTAAGAATGGACTGCATTTGACACCAAAAGTCACTCGCTTGTATCGCAAAGTTTCTATATTATGAGTGCTGAGATCGAGATTAGGACCCTCTTTCTTTATCCATAAGAATTTTAAAAATTCCCTATCTTCCTTGGCAATCCCTACTTCTAAGAAAGCGCGCTGAATATCTGCACAAAATGCAATTTTGTGTAATCTGAACCGTAATATGATTTTAAGTAAATCAGGATTTAAATTCGGTCCGCTCTCTAAACAATCGTTTAATGATAACGCGCCCTTACTCTTTGATGATGCATCGAAGACTATCCTAACCTTTGTACTATCCTTTTGTTCGCGTACTACAGCGTGATGTGGAAGAAAATACCCTGTGTTGATATTTTGATCTAAATTCATCTCTACGCGTTCCACAATACCATCCCTTAAGTGTTCCCTAATGATGTTATCGTACTTTAAAAATAATTCTTTGTTTTTCTCTAAAGTTTTGTTTAAACTGAATAAACGACGTTTTGCTATTTCATAATTACTGTTTAATTCCTTACTATCCTCCTTCCACAACAATCGAGTTTCATATCTTTTGTTTGTATATGTAGTATTTTGTTCAAAGGATTTTAAAATTTCTTTATCTGACATAGACACCTCTTTATCCGAATTTATCCCAATTGTTTTTAATAACCACAAATCTTTTACCCTATCAAAGTCTAACTCTTCATTTTCAGCGATTAAATGATTAGCAGATATATCCTTACCATCAATTTCCTCCTCCTTTCCCTGTAATAAATATCCGAAAATACTATCAGCTGCAATTAATCTTTTACTAATTCTTATGTTCCTTTCACCTAAAATTTCTGAAATGTAATCCGAACCAATCAAAACATGAATCCTCTCAGAGGTACTATTATCTGCTAACTCGATTCCTTTTTCCAACGCAACGTTTCTAATAAACTGCGATGGAATCCGAATTTTTGCTGAAGTGATCGAATCAATAACAACCGCTTGTATTTTAATATTCCGAGTAGTGCGTTGCACATTTTGCAAAGTTATTTCGACTATATCATAAATGCGTTTCTCAGCGGTTTCACTCCCAAACGTGTAAATAACTAACGCTTCTTTATTAATAACCTTCAAATCCAATAGCTCAACCACTTCTCTCAAGATAAAAGATTTATTTGCGCCCCCGTCTAACATACAACGCAATTGAATATTCTTTCCTGGTTTTGTTTTGACTAAAGCCGAAAATGTTTGTAATAAAATCGAACCGTAAACGCTATTTTTTCTTTTATTTTCTTTAGCAGAAAGAGAAACCATAGTTGCTGTAGAATTACCGTTTTCTCTGGGGATTAAATTCCCTGCCTCAACTGGCGCCGAAATATTCTTACTTTCGCTTTGCTCATTTTCGCAAATTAAAGAATTATGTGAAAAGGAACCACAGTACTTACATTTTTGATAATTGCTGTTGCAGAATTTTCTTATATGATTTTGAAAACAGATGAAACATTTCCCTTTTGCCATTAACGATTTTTTCTTTTCATAAACACTTTGTGAGCAATCATGACTCATATGATTTTGAAGGCAGAAAATACATTTTTGATTACTCATCAATCTGTCAGCTGAAGAAGGATTAAAGTTTCTGTTTGGATTAAACTTCCGGTTTGATTCATGCTTATGATAATACGAATTCTTCTCATCTACTTGCGTAGCTAAAACAGCCGCGCTAGATTTAGTGCCTAAATCATTCCTTTTAGTATTCGAATAATGATATCTATTTTGGTAACCTTGATCCGTTTTGTTTCTAAATGAATATTCTTTTACATTAGAATTTTTAGGATTAGCTAATAATAACGAAGCTTCCCTGCATTCTACTTCCTTTCTTATGAATTCTACTAAGTTAGTGATATCAAATAATTCGTCTGTTTTACGTTGACGATTATAATTTAAATTTAATTCTTCTGGTAACTTTTGCAGAATTACGGGACACAATAAGTTGCTATATGTGCCTGTAGCAACACCTAACGATTGCAATGATCTAATTTGGGTTTCTATCGCATCGTACATTTTTCTTAAACCTGTTACATTGAAACATGATTTAACTGAATCTATTAATAACAGTTTATGCATGTGCGATGATATAATTATGTCTGTTCGACCAAATCGTTCTTTTAATAGTTTTATCGATGCATCATAATTTTGATCGGAGAGCGAAAATCCCGAAACTGCATTTAATGCAATTCCTCCAAGATAAGTTTTTAGATACGTAAACTTTTCAATTTTAGTTAATGAATCATTCTTATGAATAGCGACTTCAAATGAATTCCAAAAATCTATAAAATGACTACAATCACCATGAAAGGTTTGTATGTTTAACTTTGGTAGCTTAACACTTTTTGTTTCGTTTCTTGAGAGAATAATAGTATCCGTATTATCTGTGCTTTGACTGCTCGTATTGATTTGCGGTCTATCACACAATAATTCTATTTGCCTCTGTAATTTCGATTTTAAGTCAATACCTTTATCTTTATACTCTTCGCTCGACGCTATTTCAGCTGCCATTTCGCTTATTTCGATTTTTAATTGCACACTTTCATCAGTCTTAATTAATTCATTCAATTTTTCTGTGAGCTGAGACTTTAAGCTCAGAAGCTCATCTAGTTTTGCTTCTTTAGTATATCCTGCAGCAATTTCCTTACCCAAGGTAGTTTCTATTTTCGTTAAGTGTTTAGTAAAGGAAATTCTTAAACCTTTCCGTTTTTCTTTTAACCTTTCAAGTTCCATTTTTAAAACTAAGCAATTCAATAAATTTGAACAAAGAAAAACTGTACCTACCTCGATTCTCAGCCCCTCACTATGTGACGGAATTCTCATCAACAATAATCCGGGTAAAAAAAGTGATCCATTCCCAAATATATTCTACAATATATTCCAAAACCTTTACCTTCCTAAAGTTCACAAGATCACGTGTGTGGTCACCAAATATGTGATGGCTTCCCATGTGTGTGATTCGATATTCAGTTCAATGACAATCCAGTTTGTCCTTTTTTCGATTTATTCACGACACACACACATATAAACACCATTACGACAAAACATATAAAATAGAAACATCATATAGCTTAGAGCTCAATTAAATCCACACCCGCCTGGGGGCAGGATCAGAAGGTATCTGCTAGTGAATCCCTTCGGGCGTGGGGAAGAAAGTTCTAATTTTCCCTTTTCTAGGGATTGCTGTAGCTAAGTTGCCACAGGGCTGTCGCCAGAGGGGGACAGCCCTCCCCCGTCGGGGAAAATTTTTTTACGGGGTATTCAAACAGTTGATAAATAAAGGTATGCCGAAAATTTGAGACCCCCCACTCGTCCCCCCACCCCTGTACAGCAGGTCATGCCCCCCAGTCGGGGAAATCTTGCCCCCCAGGGCAGGAAAACTATAACACCACTCCTGCTCATTTAATAATACAAATTTACTCCATTCATGTCAAAATAAAAGCCAAGTTTTCAAGTCTGCCTTACATTCACGCGCCCCCCCAGAAAAAAAACATGTAGCACAGACCTGAACCACAACCACCTGCATCAGCTGCGCTTACTTTGACATCTTGTTTCCCCTGTTAGGGTGGGTTCAGTAGCTCAGTGCGAAACTGAAATTATCCATTAGGAACTGCTATTTTGATTCAGCCACAATAGTAACCTCATTTGTTTCGTTTCCAGGCAATACTATAACTATACAACGCCTAAATTCCCGGAGGCCGCGGTGGCCTAGTGGTAAGGTCGCGACCTCGGGACCGGAGGGTCCCAGGCTCGAAATCCGATTCCACTGAAGATCCGCCGTGTATGGGGCCTGTTGCACGCTAAATCATACGCAGTGGCAAAACGTCCTCCTGTTGCTGTAGCGCGGAAGCTTTGAGAGAGGGCGCCAGCTCTGGTGTCGTACTCTTCATCTGACCGCGGTTCAGAATTACGAGGTCCGTCCCTAAATAGCCCTCGTGCTGCTTCAAAACGGGACGTTAATCTAACCTAATCCTAAATTACCGCTGTCTCACTGATTATAAATTATGGCACAATCCGAGTTATAGAGATGTTTGTAATTACATTGCAGCAAAGCAAAGTTCGGAGATTGACTTCGCAGCCTCCATTTAAATTCCAGCCTATCGATATATGTTATTTGCAGCGCCCCCTAGTATCAATAATATTATTATCGTCCACTGAAGATTGAATTTTATTTTACGCATAAGATTATATAAGTGGATTAACGCTCCGTTTAAAGTGACAAAATAATTTCATGCACCTAAAAACGATCAGAAATCGAAAGACTTCGGTGTTGACTGCAGTAGAGCACCCCTTTCTCCAAAACGTTTACCTTCCTCCCTGGACGTTCTCTCTAACTATGAAATACCCCATACTCTTTCCTTCGACCCATCTTCACAAATTTAATGTTCTTTTTCCTTTTAGAACCAAATATTTTTAGTGCAAGAGAGGTCTTTAAAAAATGAGCTGTGAAATTAAATGAATTTTCAGGTAACTACATCTGTCACGACAGTTGTATCTTGTTACTAGAAATTTCTCGCGGCAGTGACCAGATACAATGAAAATGAAACACCAATGAAATAAATGTTGAAACAAGTAGGCCAATAACAGGTACCGACATTTTCAACCTGCTTTCAGATGAATTCAAAATTTTGTGAAGATGTATTGCAGTGAAGTGTGTATTCTGAAGAAATTTCAAATCAAGCGCTTTATCTGGAATAAAATTTTCATTTCGATTTGTTATAAAATGAAATACGCAAAAAGAAAGAATTTTATTTGCAAACGACAAATCATATTTACAACGTTCTCTCGTGTCGTATTATAGCTTCTTTGAATGAAAAACGGGATTTATTCTACACGAAATAGGTTATTTAGAGATAATAAAATAATTTTACTGACGTAAGAAATAAAGCAACAAGATGGATGCTTCCTAGGGATTTTAGCATTTGTTGAACATTGCGTATAGTTTTATATTTCTTTCTCTTGATAGATTGACTTGCGCGTATCCACCGCAACATTATTTGTGTATTCTATTATAATAAGAAGCGCTGTGATTTATTTATGTCATCAATGGAAGCATCGTTTTCGCTAATATTTAATTAAATGATAAATTTCAAATGCTGCGTATTTTACACAGCTAAGAAAAATTAACTAAAGGATAGTGGAAAGCTTTATGGATTTTAAAAAACTATATAAAATCACGTAGTTTTTTTGTGCGTGTGTGTTCTTTCATCAAAAAATCTGGAAGTCAAAGCAAAAATCGCAAAAGCGTGAAATGTTGATATACCGTGTTTAACGAGCATAAGCCCGCTCGATTAATTGATAATTGAGTTCAAAAAATATTAAAACATTGCATTGTCATCTGGAATACTCAATAGCACAAAACTTAAGTACTCTGGTATATGAAGAAGTGAGAGCAAAATCGATTAAAGAATTCCATATTTACAAACATGAAACAAGTTAAGTTAATAAACAAAAGCGTATAGTAACAATAATAAATTATCTATATAGAGCTAACTGCCTGTAGAACGTTTATTGACGTAATTTTCTTCACATACTCTCTCAATAGTTTTTTCTCGAAATGTTTTAAAAATTAATCATGCCTAAATACCAACACTTTAAGTATAGACTAATTTTTGCCAGCATAATCTGAAATATTATGCTAAAAGAATTTGGAATTCTTTATGGATCAGTCAGATATGATGGTAACGTCTTTTGCTTAAGTAAATAAGATTAGAATACTCACCACCAAAATGCAGAATTATAATCAACAGAAAGATTTGCAAAAAAACGACTGATTTCACATGATCTTTCGCAGCGAATGAAACAGCTTCAAATACAAATCACTGAAAAGAATTCGTGTATTTTCTAGCGTTTTATTTTTGTACAACAATTTTTATAGGTTTTATTGTGTTATCAGCTTTCGGTACACTTAAAAAAAGAAAAGAAATAAAAGAAAATTGCACTGTCGAATGCATTTTATTGATGTGCGCAAACTGTCATCATCTGGGCAAAAAAAAATAATTGATCTGATATTTCTACACTATTAAATACTGAGTACCACTGACATTTTTATTCATTGCTTCATAACCTGACAATCTCAGGCAGAAAAGTTGTTGAGAAAAAAAACTAAAAAAATAATCTCAAAAATGACTGAAGAAGATGTATTGGAATTGAAAAAGATTTATTGGATTGGGAGGTTAATCCTTTAAAACGGGATATTCACCAGTAATCCACTCCACTTTTTTGGAACACGGCGTGCCAAAACGTTTCGTCAATGTAAGAATCTAATGAAAAATGGAGTAGTTCAGGGATGGGAAAAACCTACCGGTTTAAACCGAAAACCGCTTTTTTTCGGTTAACCGTTTTTTTCCGGTTATTTTTTTGCTCCGATTTAAACCGGTTATTTATTTTTTTCTAAATCCAAAAACCGGGTAGGAAGATAGGCTCGATTTTAGGTTCGACTAGACTAAAATTTACCAAGTTATGAAGCTTTGAATTTCATCATCTTAGGCCAATCACCGGCAACCGCTTCCTCCTTGGTTGGCGGATTACTGAAAGAGTCTTTATGAACAGAAAAATATTGGCCAATGGATTGATTTCTTGCAAAAACAATACTAATAAAAAATTCTGTCTGCAAACGGCTTGTTTTTTGTAGAAAATATATTTATCTTTAGTCGGAAGTTCTGTGGCGTCCGAAAGATTAGTATCTACGTTGAATGATGTTGTTTCCGATGAGAGGTGTTGACTCACGGATCAACACATTGCTGGAAGAGTTTTTATGAGCAGATTAGATGATAAATATTGGCCAATGAATTAATTTCTTGTGAAAACAATGTTAATGAAAAACTTTGTCTATTAATACTTACTTATTGCAATAATTACTCTTTCATTATTATTACATATTGTATTAACTACTTATTTATAATCGTTACTTATTATATTAATTATTTATTGTATTAATACTTACTTATTGTATATTATTATTAATAATAAATTCTGTCCACAAACGTTGCTTTAAAAAAAAACCGGTTATTTTGAGCGGTTTTAACCGCTAGGTTAAACCGGAGGTGAAAGTGACAAAAAACTAAGGGGGGGGGGGGGGTTGCAATAACCATGTATCCCTAATTCAGGGAAAGTTAGAATTTCATCCGGTTTTATATTTTTCAGCGCACTAGATTAAAAAACTGAAATACGATAATCAGTTAGGGGGGACCCAGCCTCTCACAAAAGCGAAAATCATACAAAACCTTGGAGATGGGGAGCATGGGTAGGAGTCATTCTGCAAATCAGGGAAGGAGAGGCGTAGTAGCTCAGGTGATCGGCCTGTAGAGTGATAGAGGAAACATAGGTAGGAATCATTCACGAAATCGAGAGGAAGGAAGAAAGGCATGGTAAACTCAGGTAATCAGCCTGTAAGTGATGAGGGAGCATGGGTGAAGTCATTCTGCAGAAATCGAGGAGGAAGGAAAGGCATGTAAAAGCTCAGAGTGATCAACCTGTAAGTGATAGAGGAAACATGGGTAAGGAGTCGTCTAAAATCGAGAAGGAAGGAAAGCGGCTTATGTAAACTCAAATGTGAAATCAGCCACAAGTGATAGAACATAGGTGGGAATCATTCTGCAGAAATCGAGAAGGAAGGAAAGGCATGGTAACTCAAGTGATCAGCCTGTAGAAGTGATAGAACATAGGTAGAATCGTGCAAATCGAAGGAAGGAAAGCATGTAATAACTCAGTAATCAACCTGTAAGAGTGATAGAGGAAACATAAGAGTGAGGAAATCCTTCTGCAAAATCAAAGAGGAAGGAAGCATGTAGCTCAGGTGATCAGCCTGTAGGTGATGAGGAGCATAGGTAGGAGTCATTCTGCGGAAATCGAGGAGGAGGAAGGCGTAGTAGCTCAGGTGATCAGCCTGTAGAGTGATGGGGGGGAGCATGGGTGAGGGAGTCATTCTGCGGAAATCGAGGGAGGAGGAGAAGGCGTAGTAGCTCAGGTGATCAGCCTGTAGATGATGTGTTTCCAGTTGGCACATTCCTGACCTGTGAATGGCTCACAAAGTTTATGAGCTGAAAATGGAACTGGTCTGCTAAGAAACCCTCCAAATGGATTAGACGAGGATGGATTAGATAGATGGTGAATGTCAGCTTAGATTTTTGCTCTCTCATATTTTCTTTTTTTCTCTTCACGTTCTTCAAGACGTATATTATGAATAAAATATTCAAAATCACGAACACATAGAGGAATAAAAATAAGGTCAAGTACATCACTTTCTACTATATACACAGTACAGTGAAAGTCAGTATAACGATTACAGTTTTAACAAGTCGATTAATTTGCTGCGTCTGTTGGCGGGCGCGGCGACATGGTTGTGGTTTGTATGGCATGGCGAAAAACGTTTTGTGCGGCGTAGGCAATGTGGCGCTGCGTTTAATGCCTGGTTCTGTTGCCGTATAACGCTGCTTTCTTCGTATGTTTCTTTATTTCACTCGCATGCGCCTTTGGCGTTTAGGCAGGTTTTATGCTGTCGCGCTGTACGCCGCCGTGTACTTCTCTGTTGACGCACTGTTCTCGCTCGCCGCTATGCTCGCCGCCATGCTGCGGCGCTCTGCGTGCTTGCCGCCGGCAGGCTGGTAGCGTGTATGGCAGCGTAACGCATGCCAGTTCATGGTTTTATGAGCTTTCGCCGCCATATACCTGCATATTTTCTCGCAGTGTAACGCCTTTTAACATTTTGTCGACCGGCATTATATGCTATGGCCGCAGTTTCGGATTACCATTCATCTCACCATATGCCTTGGCGACGTATGCCTTCTTTATAAATTGCTTCCTGTCCTTCTATCTGTTAACGCGGTTGTTCTCGTTACTCTCGTTCACCATTTCATCACTAGCGGTTTTAACCGCGGCGCGTTGCGGTGTTGTGCCGTGCCATTTTATGCTGCTGTGCATGGGTTTGTGCGTAATGGGTTTCGCTGGCATTTCGGCGACATGACGCGCAAAACACCATTACCTTCTACTTCTATCAACCATAACGGTTCTCCTAACTCTCTATCTTTTCTTCTTCATTTATGCCTTCAGGATGAGGATCAGGACGGATGGAATGGTTGCATTCGGACGGACAGGTCGTTTGTGGGATGGATGGGTTGGTTGTTGGTTCAAATGGGATGTTATAGTGTTGGGACGACCTGGGGAGGTTGGGGATGTCTGTTGGGTGATAAAAATCCTCGCTGTTTGCTAAGGATATTTTCACGTATTTTCTTATTTTGTTCTCCTGGGGATAAAGTAGTGTCAGGAATCGAACCCTGAGTAATCAGTCATTGTGTACATAAAAAATAACTAATGTAATTAATTCATATTTTTGCCCTTGCCGGTAAATTGTCAGATATAAAGGAAAGAAAGACTGGTAGGAATGGCGCGATTTCTACCTAATCTGGTAATGAGAGGCGCGACGAAGTAATACTAGTTTTAATAAAATCTTTTTTCTTGAATATATTATCTTATTTTGAGGTTTCGTGTAACGATGTAATTTGTTAATGGAGGCGTTCGTAACATTGTCCTGGGAGCTACGCCATCTTGATTGGAGTAAAATTAAGATTACACTTGCTATACGCGTTGGGAAAAGTTTTGAGAAGCATTTTTCTATCTAAAGGTTCTTGTTGAAGGAAGTGGAAGACAAAAATACAGCAGAAAAGTATCCCTCAAAAATAAATTTAGTGGGCATTAGGATATTATTAGTCTTTTTATAGTTCTTCAAACCTTACACTTCCAAGAAATATTTTGCATTTCATTAAGTTTACAGTTATGTAAGTGTTACAATAGACAACGCAAGCAAATCAACAAAACAAAAAACATGAAACAGATTAAAATAAAATAAAAAACCAGGTCAAGATAATGCCTCAGGGGAATACAGGATTTTGCTGGGGGTGGAGGTCATAAAAATATTTGTAACTCGGACCTCATGGCTTATGTACAAGTCAAATACACTAACATTACCTACACGAGCAATAATAAATAATCACAAAGGACCTATAATTTCTGATAATTTAATAAAAACCTACATAAAAAAATTTTTTTTGACCAGCTTACTCAAGGCATCGAGGATAATGTACAAGTGGTATGAAATCCAGGATTTGTCTGGGGAGGGTGTGAGATATAAAGTTTTGTATGCGTCTTGAGCCAATATGAAATCTTAGTCATATCAACCAAAACACTCTAACTTTACAGGACTCTTCCTCACCTGACAATAAGAACACAGCTGACACCATGAATACTTTCAGAAATTAATAAAAATACAATGAAATAGCTGCCAAAAAATGTTTTCACAACCGCACGCTATCAAGTTACAAGTGGAATGAAGAAAAAAGTAGAGAAAATGATCGATTCTGGGTCCAGAGTCAGAAAGCTACGTTGTCACGATTTACTATTTCTTTAAATGGTAAGATCAAACAGTTGTAGTTTAATTAAATCAAAATTTTGGTTTAGCTAGGGCTGCAGCCGATATTCTCCCTGAGACCATCTCCGCAACACCTTTACATTAAGAAAAATCACCACACTTTTAATGGATCGAATACTGAAGTGTTTGTTACCTAACTGCTAAAATAAACTTTCTTTAAACACAGAAACAGGTGTTTTTATGAGCTGTCAGAAAATATGTACTATTCATCTAAAACACTAACATTTTGCACTTTAACGTGGTCAAGCAACAGTTTGTAGAAGAATCCAATCCATGAGTGGGAGTGTTTTAGCCTCACCTTTCTCATATCCTTGCACAATATGGCCCCTTTTGTGTTTAGCTTCTTCTTGTGAAGATGAGTATGCATTTTGGACCTCGTCTTTGACTGACTGAACCCAATACTTAATACAAATCTGCAATTTCTGGCAATAATACCCATTCACTCAATTTCACTTATTTAGCTCATTAAGTCATCACATCCACAGAAATAAACATATTGGCAGACAGGCAACCAAACTAACAGGTTTGGTCCAAAATATGATATAACCGTTCTTACCGATTTTTTAAATTAAAATTCAAGGAGTTCTCAAGGAGTGTTTTCAAAATTTTCAAGGAGTCAATATTATGCATGAAAAAGAGTTCATTTTTAAAGCATACAAAAATTATATTAGGGTGCTTAAAATATTGCTAAAAACTCAAATAAATGTGCTTATGTTTATTTCTATTATAAGTTTTTACTAAGCTGATTTATCCAAGAATTTCATTTTAAATCTATTTATATGAAAGTAGAGTGGTGCCGCTTAGACACACAATTTTTTATAAAATTATACAACTACTCCAAGAGTTCAAATAGTTCATTACATACCATGATTTATCATGTTTCAAATAAAAAAACTATTTCCATTATTTTTTTTTCTTTTTCTTAGAATTTAAATTCTTAAATAATTTTCATGCCTCACTGTGCACCTTATGAAGTGCACAGTGATCCGGTATTCAAAATATAGAGGTGCAAAGAGAGACATGGATTTAGATATTAGAAACTGTTTTTTGTCATTTTCATTGCTTATAAAATAGTATACAAAGTAATTAAAATTAATAAAATTTCTTGATTATTAAAACTAATTTAACTAAAATTGATTAATAGTATCTATTTTCCTTCAACTCCACCATCACAATATATGTCCTTTGCAATAAACCATATGTTACAATTTAAAGAAATACAGTTAATTTTTCGAAATAATCCAAGAGAAAATAACATTCTCAATTTGCACCATTCTATTGTTTTGGTTATTACTGCAAGGTACTTAAGACCAATTATTACATTTTGGATACTGCTAGGAGATGAATATCAAATTCATCTGTTTTAAAATGGTATACAATATTGCAGGCAATTATTTAGGGTAGAATAATATTTGAAAAGAAAAACATTAACATTTTTTACCACGAAACATTGTACAGAACAAATAACAAACACTGAGGACTTTTCTTTCGTAGATAAAAACCAATAACAGAAATTCAATAATTTTTTAGAAAATGCATACTTTATTTAAAACTTTCATTAAGCATTCAAGGAAAAATATGTTACAAATTCTTAAGATCTGCTTTTTCAGCATTAATTTGTTCATTTATTTCATTAACAGTTTGACATTTTCCTTTGATTGTTTTTCTAAGTCTATTTGATTTTAAGAATAATGAAATTTATTTTTTAATTTCTCCATCTTGAGCAATCTGGGTAATTGATACGGCAGCCATTAAGAATCCTTTTTATTGGTGAAACATAGTGCACATTTAATAAAATAAATGTTAAAAATTGAAAATCAAGGAGTTTATAAGGAGTAAAACCCAAATTCAAGGAGTTTCCATAGTGCTTGAAAATCATTATCAAGGAGCATATGAACCCTGTATAAATATGCAATTCTTGCGATACATACCAATTTCCATCCATCTAGCTCATTGAGATTTTCATTATTGTTCTTACATGCAAATGAGCAGACAAAGTTCCTGTAAACAGACTGAAATTTGTCACAGGCCAATTTTGGTGTCAAGACCACAAACCAGATCTCATTTAACTAGCTCTTTCAGCTTTACACTACCACAATATTTTGTGATTAACCTTGTCATACAGTGTACACAATCAAGTATGCATTTTAGAGATCTTTCCACAAATCAAATGGGATGAAAATTTGACACAAGGCTACAGTTTAAGTGTCAAAATCATATGCCAGATTTCATTAATCTAGATTTTTCTGACAGATAGTCAACCCTTTTATACACATTTATAATTTTGCTGCCAAAGTCATACGCTAAATTTCATTCATTTTTCAGCTTTGTTTAAAAGAGACAGTCCAGATACACCATTTGAAAAGTGCAATCTCACATGCTCATAAAAGAAACAGTAGAATTTGTATGATTTATCATAAGACAAAAGTAAAGTGTGAAAACAAAAGAAATATCTTAAATTGAATTTTGAGTTTGCTGAAAACAATGATTGAAACCCCTTATTATATTAGTAGTCAAATAGATTATTATAAACCAAAAATCATTTTCAGATTTCATTCAAACATTTTCAGTAAGTAAAATAAGTGTGTTGTAACCTCCTCAGTCCTAGCATTGCCTGTGTGAGTCACTAAAAAACACTTCTTGAAATTCCAACATACTTCAAGAATTTTAAATAAATAAAATACATTTAAATTTCTATCCAATGTCTCCTACAGGAAACACCAATTTTTTCAAAAACTAAAAGTAATGATATTATTTAAACATTTTTCTAATACATTTTGAAGTATTTAGAATTTTGAAGTATCCACAAAACGGAAATTTAAATTTAAATTTGTTAATTTAAATTAAATTTGTTTGGAATTAAAGTTTTTACAAAGTTTTGTTTGGATTGTTAATATAGCAATGAATGACTAAACGAAACAGATTTTGGTTTTCAACATGCACCATACTTGTGCAGATTTATTAACACTTTAAAGTTACATGGTTTGACATTCATCAGTTGAGGTATTCATTTCATCGTCAGTTGAAGAATCTGTCCAAGAGTCGATCGACGAGGCATCTCTCGACACTCGACGTATTTCATCCATATCCTCGTCCGTCAGCGGTTTCATGCACTTTAAACACAAGGACGAGGATCGCACTAAATGTTTCACACAGCACTCGTGCACATCGTGGCCGCACGTCAAGACCATCTTTTTCGCAATCGTCGAGTAGATTTGGTCACACCAATGGCAAAACATGTTTCAAGTGATGGTCGTTGCAGTCTGAATGAACCAGGCACATGCGTCTGTCTTTTATAGCCACCCAGCAGGAAATGACGATGTCATCTTCTATTTAAAAAGTCCCCATGGTTTTTGGGACACCGAGGTCAGTGCATAGGCGACCTAAAAAAATGGGGAAAGACTCGCCGTGCGGCAAGTCTTTCCCTACTTTTTTAGTTCTCTTTTTTTATTCGTTTTGATAGGAAAGGACGCAAAAAAAGAGACAAAAAAATAACTAAACCTTTCAACGACTAGTCGTCGTCTTCCCCACTATCACTCGGGATGTAGTATGGTGACGGGGGAGAATATTCCAAAGAATCATCCACCTCTTCAGACGATTCTTCGAGGTGGTCATTGTTTGAAGACATGGCGCCTTCCATGCAGCCTCGCAGAGTTTCGATGGAGAGTCTAGCTCTCCTGAGCCTTTTGGCCGGGCTCAACTCGGCTGTGTTTTTCCTTTTGCGCTCTGAAAGATTCATCTCGCAGACTTTGGCCTCTTGCCCATTTTGATAGAAAAATCCATCTTCTCGTAGATAGTCAACCAGGACCAGAATGTCTGCCGTCTTTAAAATCCTGTGGCACACTGGACATAGCTTGAAATGCATCAATTTCACAGCATCTTCCACGTGAACTCGATGACCGCAAGAGAGTATAAAACTCAACTTGCGATCATCGACACATTCGAAAAATTGAGACATGTTTAATAATCCAAACTGATATACTGGAGACTCTTGAAGACAGCTTTTATACTCGTTTCAAGCAATAAAAAACAGGATATCACGTGCTGTTTTCAAAGAATCTCACCAGTCGAGCGCCTCGTGATTATATCCTGTTGACTCTATTCGAGAAGGTTTCACACTATCTTATTTCCGCTGGGCTGACTCGAAAAGGATATGATGCTTTTTTCTGACACATCCCGTTTCCATTGAGAAGGTTTCCTTTTGGAGAGGATATATATCCTGTTTTGTATCCGCTGGACTGACTCGAAAAAGGTGATGACGTCTTATCATTTCTGTGATAAGGTTTCGTTTGGAGAAATATATATCCTGTTTTGTTTCCATTGGGTTGATTCGAAAAGGTCTGGAAATATCACGTTTCCTTTGATAAGGTTCTGTAAAAACACTCGCAGGAAATGTCCTTTAAAGTCTATATCCTGTTTTGTTTAACAGAATCGCATTTATCGATTGCATAACATCCTTTTTTTTTGGGAATCACAAGCGATGAGGTAATTTTACATTTGGATCAGGTTGAATAACCTTTTTCTAAGAACGTCAAGCCAATATTGGAATATGATTTGAAAACTATATACGTTTTGCCATTTCATTTGGGTGTTGCATGTTGCAATGTAGAAAGTGAGTTCCTCGGAGAAAATTGAGTTGTTCTCCTTCTCCCGTAGTTCAGTATAGATAAGAGAATTTTGGGGAACTCACTTTTTGCATTGCAACATGCAACACGACCAACACCCAAATGAAATGGCGAGAAAAGATGTTGTATGTGATCTAAGTAGCCTCTGCAAAATAGTGAACCTTTTCTGGTGCTCCTCATCAAATGTCTATAATATTTTAAGAGCAATTTTAAAGAAATCTGGAACACATTCAAAGCAATAAAAATAGGCTTGACCTATTTGTTCCTTCAAAAATAGGCTTGACCTCATTGAAATTCTCCTGAATATATTTTCCTGAAACTATATCAGTTGAAATTCGTTGAATATAAGCCAAATTTGTTTCCGCTTTTAACATCATATATAGTTTAGCCATTACAGTATCAATTGCACACATGTTTCAAGCGATGGTTGTTGCAATCTGAATGAACCAGGCACATGCATCTGTCTTTTATAGCCACCCAGCAGGATGCCATCTTCTATTTGAAGAAAAAAACACACAAGTCCCCATGTTTTTTGGGACACTGAGGTCGGAGCATAGGCGCCTAAAAAAATGTGGAAAGACTCGCCATTCATTTCACAGACTTTGGCCTCTTGACCAGTTTCATAGAAAAATCCTTGTTCTCTCAGATATTCAACAAGAACCAGTACGTCCGCCATCTTTAAAATCCTATGACACATTGGACATAATTTGAAATGAATTAATTTCACTGCATCCTCCACGTGAACTCGATGATCACAAGAGAGTAAAAAACTCATCTTGCGATCATCAAGGCATTCGAAAAATTGAGACATGCTGAAAATTAATGAAGTGCAAGGTTCAAAAACAATTCACATGTAGGGATTTTTTTTTCATACTTAAATAAAAATTTCATGGTGCAATATTATCTTAATTTTGATTTATCAATAATTATCCTTTATTTTCTTTTTTATTTTCAAATTTTGGGCCCACAAGAACTCTTTCCATAGAGGAAAAACATTTACAGACTCAATTCTAATTTCTCTGTAACTACAATTTTCTACAGCATCCTTCTTCAAATCATGAGGTTGGGGGGGGGGG
>BGPR01032687.1:0-17381 GCA_013235015.1 Araneus ventricosus | reverse complement strand
GCTGTGAGGTTTTCGGATCGGAATATATTGTCTTCCTATATCTTGCTGTTTTCCAGAAACAATGCGAAGTAAAGAATTTGCTTCTCAATTTGGAGCGTCGTCAAATAAAATTAAAAATGACGTATTTTTGAAACAGAAAATACTTCCTTATCTTCTGCTAGAGATAATTTTTCAAAATAAGTTTTTTCTCCCTTTTCCTTGAATTCCTGTATGCCTTCTTTGCGATATCACATAAGGTTCCTTCTATACATGGTATATTCTACAATTAATATTTTCATCGATATTTCGGACCAACTGATAACTGTTTTGAGACAGTCAAATTTCTAAAATCATTTTTCTTTTAAAATTCGTGATAAAGAAGTTGAATTAGACAGGATTTTGCAAGCATGCGTTGTCTTGTTCACAGGGTTTCTAGATAATATCATCCTCTTTGTCAGTTTGTATTAAGATCACATACAGAGAATGTTGTAGTTTATCTAAAGTTCATTGTTCTTAGCACATTGAACATTATTTTATAACATTATTTTATAACAATATTTTATTCTTCATATTTTTCTTAACATTATTTTATTCGAATTATTTAAATGTAAATACAGCAAGGATGAAAAGGGATTTTGAAATTCGATAAAACGAATGCAGAGGATAATGAAAGTCATTGAAGCATATTTAAAGGAAAAATGTATTTAACAATCTCATCTGTTTATCTTTTTAGTATCAAACACTTTTACAAAATTATTATTTCCAAAAAGTATCACAACAAAGGAAAGAAAATGATACCCTATTCGTGTTTTCATAATTCAGATATATAAAATTTAAAATAAGGAATTCCTAAAATACGCAATAAAATAATAAATATAATAATACTATTTTTAACACTGTTAATAATATACAGCTAAAAACTAGCATTATTCTTTAAGAAGTAAATAATTTTTTATGTTTTTTTTTAAAATTTTATAATAATTTCCATGAGAGTTAAATAGCTTAGTTTATATTTTTTCTGTTGAATAGATGCACATAATTAAAGGTCTTTTTGAGAGTCAAAAAATATCAGTTAGGGGTTGAAAACTGATTCTATAAAATCATTTATAATATTCGTCTTCAGTTATTATATAACCGAATTATCATACTTAGATAAATATAATTTAGTGTTAGTGCTAGTTGCTAGTCGTTACTTTATATTGTTTATCTTAAGCGAATTGTCTGGAAAAGAAAATAACCATCCTTGTATTATTCAGAAAAATGTTTTTAGTTTCCTATACTAAACTTTTGTTTCCTTAATTATTCGTGCTATATTTATTTATTCATATGCTCATCAAATGTGTATTTTAGAGGCTTTGTAGCACCAACACGATGAAACATGATGATTAAATCTTTAATTTTTTTTTAAATCCTTTTATAGTATTATCAGTACATTAATGATTAAAAATATACAACCAGCCGTTGTACCTGCGGCTCCGCTCGCATTTAATGCTCGCCCTAACTAATTATTTAAAATATATTTCTATAACTTCGACATAGAAATTTCAATCAGAGAGTTTTATATCATGTAAAATGTTACGAACTGAATATACAAGGTTTTGAAATTGCCCTATTCACTGACATTGAAAATCTTAATGATTGATATTGCGCGACTTAACTGATATAGCGAATTTCCACCATTGATGATTTTACTATTTTTCGTCTCATTTTTGTAGTGGTATTTTGGAAATAAAAAAAGTAATTTGATTAAATTCCCATAATTATTATAATGATATAGAGATAAAAAGAAAAGGTTTGTTAAAAAATTTTCTGAATGGTTTTTTTTCCTATATTTATATTTTGGTTGAAATTATTTCTAAAATACGTTTACAGCAAGAACTAAAAGGGAATATATAGTTTGGAAAAAATGCTCTGAATGTGCTTTCAGTGGAATGGCTATAATATAACACCTTTCCAACTCTCACACATTTTTACGAGCTTCGGGGCTGTATGAAAAGTTTTGTATAATCTTTTGTAATAAAGTTTTATTTACCAAGGAACAAGAACTATAAGGAATTTATATTAAAAAAGGCAAATGTTCTTAAAATATTCTTTCAGTAAATATTTATCAGAAGGAAGTTTAGGAAACAGCACATGTGTATACTGTTAACATCATTTTCCTTGCTATAGTCCATTCGAAAAAAATTGGCCTAAATCAATTAAAACTCAACAAAAACGTTACTCTGGAATACAGCCAAATTGCTTATTTTGCCTCAATGACAAATCCATACAAAGAACTTTAGTATGGTTCTTTTGTAGAGAAATGAAGAATATGGCACTTAGGAATGTGATATTAATAATATGAGTATAAAGTGTCTTTTATCGCAGGAAACATTTTGTCCTGCCCATAAATATAGTGCAGTTATTAAGAACAAGCAACTACTCATCAGGAAAAAGATTGTGACGTAAAACGCTTGTTCTTATATGTTCCTAGTTCGAAAGCACTATTTCATTCTTAGGCCTATTTACTAGAAGAATTGTGCATATTTCGAGGTATACCAATTTTCGTATTTTCAAATTGAAGCTCATGATAAATGATATTTTCTTTTTCCATTTCCCTCCCTACCTCTTAAATAAAATATCCGAACACACACACTGTTAGATTGCAAAGATGCAAATACATCATTTTTCGGCTTTACCAGTACTTTTATATAATTTATATTTTCGCCACCAAAGTTTCTTTCTTTTCTTGTGGCAATCTTTTAAATTCTCAACGAATTTTTTTAAAATTTTATTAAATATCTCAATTTATAATTTTTCTTTTTGTAACAATAAATTTAATTATTAATCACTTTAACTTTTTATGTAATTTCTTTTAATGTTTCAATGTTTATTAAATTGTAAATTACTTTTATTTCACAGAACTATATGCTCGCCATTTTTAACGGCGGAAGCTTCTGTGTGTAAACTGGTCTGAGCGTCACCTGGCTGGGTGAGTGTTTCCTTTGTATAATATAAATTACTTTAAAAATACTGAACATAACGGTTGCACCCTGGATGTCTCGAGTTCCGGTAATTTTATTATTCGGTTCTCGACCTCTCAGGCTTGCTGACAGGCATAAAATAATTCAGCTCAATGATGTGGAGAAAAATGCAAAAGATGACCAACAAAATCAGCATTTAAATATTATTTTGGAAAATCGTCAGGCTGCTAAGGTGTGGTGCTAACCGACGATCCGATGTCCTGGGCCTCTTCAAAAAGATGAGTTGATGAGAAAAAGTTGAGTGTTCGAATAGAAAGTGCATTGAAACCAGATCATAAGCGAAATGGCAGTAAAATACTACATTTTCAACAGAGATTTTTTGAAAGACTGTTCATCAGACCATTAATGAAATAATGGCAGTAAAAAACTGCATTTTCAACAAATAGTTTAAAATTTTTTTGGTCAAGCCGAGAACACTTGCTCAGCACAGTACCAGCATAAAGTTTTTTTTTCGTGAAGTGTGCATTTGCCCAGTTATGCAACTACAAAATATAGTTTCTACTGAGAGCTCTGTATTTTCTTTCAATGTCTTATTTTCTTAGTATCTTTTGCAATTTTGAAATCTGCAGCTTAAATACATTTTCTACTTGTTTTTGTATTAATATGTATACTTTTGTTTGGTTTTTATGTGTTGTTTGTGTGCATCAGAACAATTTCTGTACGCTAGTGTATTTTTGTATTCCAATAATCTAGAATGTTATTAATTTAAAATTGGCAGGTAAAAGTTTAAATATGTAAATAAAATAAAATAAATCAAAAACTTGTTTTCCTTTATCTCTCAATTAGTGTCACAAATGCAATGTAATTTTGTTTCAGCAATTCTTCCACTATAGGCCTATTAACTTCTAGGTTGTCTGAAAAAGGGTAGGTAATTTCCTAAGTGAAAGTGAAGATTGTATTATTTATTGGTATTCATTTTTAGCACCAATTGATCCTTCGTAATTGAATATATTATCTATCTTTCATAATGGTGCCGTAACGTCAATTGTAAATCAAATTTCTAGACTGCTAAATTAAAATTCAAATATTTTAACTTAATATATACTGACCATTTTACAACCCCCAAGTTTTTAACACACACATACTCAATTAATATTTAATTAAATTTATTAGGTATTAAATATGTAATAGAAGCTTATATTTGTTCGTTTTCAGAATATATTTCTTTCGGTCTTTTCATATTTTGCAGAGAACTATTGGGAAAGTTATGAAAATAATTTTGCATCTCTCCAAGAAGAGTCTTACTAAATTTTCATATTAGGTTTTAACCGAATCATCGATATTTGCTTTGTTTTAGCATTTTCTTCGTTTGATTACAAATTTCATCAGTCTAGTCCAGTTGCCTTAATGAATTTCTGTTTTAAAATAAATAAGTTAAAAACACGTAAGACTAAGAAGTGACTCAACTGATGCACCTTGTAAAAAAGCCGAAAAATAATTTATGACGAAGTAACTTACGAACATTTATTTCACCAAAGATCCTGTAATATTTATCTTATCAAATATTTGTTTCGCCCTTCATTCTATAAATCTTGTTTCCTTTGAAAAATTAAGTTTAAATTTGAAAGTACTGGATTTACAATTCACATACACTGTCGAAAAAATGTAACAAATCATGAAGAAGAATAAAGAAAAGAATTAATGATGAAGAATTTAAAGCATCTGTTTTCTCAACTTTGTTTTGATCAAACGAAAATCTAATTAAAATTTATTTAAATTGAATTTAGTGCTTAAAAGTCATGGGAAGAAGAAGTTTCTCTCCGTAAAATAAGATTCATGATGATTTTATGTAGAATTCAGGAAAACCAGCTGTGGGCTGGGAATCTCATGTTTATTGTTTCCTCTCCACAACATTAGGTTTTGCTGGGATACATTTTGTGGAACAGTTTCTATAGATGTATCGGCATGATTTCTAGAACCATGGCGCTTCAGGCAATTAGTCAGTTGAAAAGAGATATGGTACAAAGACAGGAGGAATATTTCGTAGTTCAATCCCAAAATGTAAAGTGTTAACTTTGGAACAGATTCCGATGTACTGGAAATCCTCGATGAAGTCGAGGACGTGGACGTCCACTGGCCGAATATCGTTTTGTGCCCAATAATATCCAGTCTTAATAAAACTATGAAAGCATTTATCGGACATTTAAAGAGCTGCAGAACGACACCTGTTAATTACGTAAGTAGCCTATCTAATTTCTCTAATCCATTCTAATTTTTCTAAAAAAAAAAGGATTTATTTATTGAAAAAAAGTGAGAAATTCTTTCTTTTTTTTTAGTTTCGGTTAACTGCGTATTATATTTACAGAATGTCAGATGATATTTTTATTCCATCTATATTCTTTCGGGTATAGAAGACACTCAGTTATGCTACTTAAAGATATGTCATTTTTTAAACTGTAATAGATTTTCTTATACGTTCTAAGGCGTGTTATGTCGCCTTCAGCGAGAAATATGTACAGTGTTTTTTGATATTTTGAAATTAATAACCATTACTGAAATATTAAGAATTATTTTTATTGATGATATTTCAATTTTTCTCATTACATGCAGTTTTATCTTGTAAAACTTGCTTAAAGTGGTTTATTTATTTATTATCGCAGTCGTCTTGCAAAGTTTTGCTGGCAGCATTCACTCTAAAATAAAGATACATGTTCTGAGTATTGACTTTTTATTTCGATTAAAGAATATTTTATATGTTTCTTATAATTTTATTCGAATATCTAATGATTTACAGATTGCAAATTTATTTGGTGTCATCGTTATGTCATATTGTTACGGCATTTTTCACGTTGAGCTATTCAGTTAATGCTTGCTCAAATGTTGCCAAAGACTATTATTAATCCGTTATATCATAGGGAACTAAATTAAGTCAACACATCGATTTTAACATCACTTGTGAAACCTCAGTTTCTCGAATCTACTCAAAGCGGTACTTCGGTGTATTGTCAAGCTGAATAGCTTTATAAGCGAAACTTCTAAAAGAATTGCAAGAATTTGAAAGGAGATACTTGTTCTTTACTAGTGTGCCTGCTTCATGGCGGTAGCACAAAACTATTTTATAAAGTATGCATATTTCACAGTCTCACTGTTTTCTGAAATTATTCAGGGATTATTCATGGAAAGAACTAGTACGCACTTTATGAAATACCGACTCGCCTCAGAAAACATATTTGTTCGGTTTATTATAAATGCAGAAAATATTTCAAAAATGCGAACATTTCCACGTATTGTATTCCAAATTTCTATTTTCTTTAACCCTTTATAAGACCATTTTTTTCTAATAGAGGTGTAATAAAATAACTTTGGAATTGAGATTAAATTAAGAAAAGAAATTCATTTAGCTTATTGGATGGTATTATTTCTTGTTAATTAATTCTTGTAATTACTAATTAATTACCAAGTCAAGACACTTCATTATGGTTTGAGATAAGAAACTGGAACATCCAGGTCTTTGTTTCATCGAATAATTTAGCTAGAACGTACCTTAGTCTTAAAAAAATGCATTTAAAATTTGAAGAATTTGGTGGGAAATATATTTTCACGGCCTTAGAAAGGGTTAAACTGTTTTGAAGTTCATTTTGTATAATTTTGAGGATTTAAAAAAATGCATATATTCAAAATAAATCACTGAATTGTGTTTGCCAGTTAATATGTGTTTCCCCCTCACCATAAATTATTTTGTTTTCTTAATGGAAATTTTAATCAAATTATGTGTGATAATTTTGAACATATGGTTCAGTTTTATTCATGAAAATTTCTGTATTTAAAATTATAATTGAAGCAGGAATATTTCAGAAATTATGTATTGCTTTATCAATTGCAAAACTGAGCACTGTGTGGCTTGGGAGTTTGGATATTGTCGTGTTGGCTGAACCACCGTTAATGGCACCTAATCACTGTCAACAATTACGAGCTTTGTCCCAAAATTATGCTCGTTTGGCTTCAAAATGTGATTTTAATCTATGTTAATTTTAAACTAAATTCACCACAAATCATGAATACTTTACATACATTGTATCATTATTGTCAGTTTCTTTGAAAAACAAGATTTAATACATAAAAATATGATTCAATACATTGAAAATATAGATTTATCATGTTTTATAATAGTTTTATATTTTTATTGAGTTTTCTACAGAGATTCAGATTGGATTTCTGGAATATTTTTTTTTCTAAACAACCGCTTCTTTAGACTAACATGGCTAAAAATAGATTTCAATTTTTGACAATTACATTTTTGATAAGAAAATGCTACGAATTAAATAAATCAAGAAGGCTTATAGAAGAAACCTTATATGACGAAAATTACTAATGCTGTAATTTTACCAGGCAGTAAAACAAAAAGGAAAGTGTAAATCACAATGAAATTCTTGTTAAATTTTTAGTATTGTTTCATTTCTATAAGTGCTTCAAGAGCTGTTCTTTTTTCAATTTCTTGAGATTATACATTAATAGACTTACTGCATGATCTAAATAATATATTTTTTCTTTTAATAGATGATATTTTATTTATTTACAAAGAATTGCAATTTTTCTATTTGTTTTTGATGAAAATATTACAACATGTACTCTCAAAGAATTAGCTTTCCAATACTGTATTTCCGATTGATAAAAGAGGAAAACTATTAAGAGCATTTATAAAGTCTTTGCTATTTTTTAGCGTGAAGTCTGAACTTACATATGGATAATGAAGTGTTTTAGAATCTCCATGTATTCACTACCGTTTCCTTAAAAATCATTTGATTTTAACAACGTTTGAAAACAAATAAAATGTTTCCTTATCATTTTAATGAACACTTTATAACAAGAACATAATTATTGAAACTATTAAAAAACAATGTACACTTCCCCTAAATCGTGAATTACCGGTTAGAATCATTCTGTGCAATTTAGTCAACTTAATTCACTGATTACTGTTAATTTTGGCTTCTGTAAAAATTCCCAATACACGATAGAGTATAATTTTATCTTCTGTCATAAGTTATTTTTTTTATTTTATTCTGCCCAAGCATGGCTGAGATAAAATCTGAAATTAAGTGATGAATTATTTTTTAAGATAACTAATTATTAGTGGTGAAATATCTATGATTTAGCATAGAATAGATAGCAGACGGGGGAGAGAATGATAAATGATTAAATAAAGATAACTTGGAAATAGAATCTTTCAAGAGATATATTTAATTCGACATTCCCTTTTTATTTTTTGAAAAAATAAATCATCAAAAAAATTAATGATAATAATGCCAAGTAATTATAATTTAAAATATAACATCAATATATTCCCATACAATACTAAAATCACTATTTAAGTAGGTCCATTCTGTTCAAAATTATATAAATAAGTTCTTCGTGGATCTTCGAAACAGGGAGGCAGAAGAGGGACCTAGTAATTCCCAACCCCTGTCTGATAACGAGAAATAATCTTAAACTTGCTGTGCAGGATATTATCTGAGACAATCGTACATTTGTAGATGGTACTAACATTTCAGATGATACATAAATGTTCATATTTGTATATGCCTGATATTATATCCATGCCGTATTTAACATAAATAAATCCATTTGGTAAGTGAAGCTGGGCTGCATGATTCTCTGATTAGTAAGCTTACAGATTTTTTTTACCTGTTTGCAGTGCTACCATAGTGGGATTTACAGTAATATAATGTGACTACTGTTCTGCTAGGAACAAGATCCGTGTAGATTATTTTTGTATAATACTGATTTAAACTGTAAAAAGCCATTGGAAGATGTTTGGCACCAATTGGTGTTTCAACAAGTGTCATTTTGGATGATTGCTCTTGCATGACTACTTAAAACTATATTTACTCTGTTCAGAATTTCAAGGCAAAGTGCGATGAATACTGATTTGCGGATGACATTCAGTTAACTAGGAGGTGTATAAAAATAAGCATTTAAGAAGAATACGCAAATAATAATAGATCGCAATAATAAAATGCAAATAATTTATGTCAGATATCATAGGTTTCCGTTGCTCTTTTATGGACAAGAATCTGAAGTAATACGGGATGAGATGCGTGAAGATGTTAACTCCAATTGGAAGAACACGCCACATTCTTGAATTTACATGATTACCAATTCTCAATGGAATATTAGTGGACTAATAGACATGTCATTTTGATACGTCATATGCATTTTCAACTGAGTCAAGTATTATCCCAAAATAATCTGCGCAATATTAAATTATTTTTAAATTCAGTGTGTACATTGCATGTAAATATTTTAGAGGTCTTATCCAAAATTTTATGAACCACTACAAGATTGAAGTAAATGGAATGACTTTATCCCTGAATTTGTAAATTTCAATATCTCAGTAATTTATGCTTTTGGATTAGTGTAGTTATATTAACGTCCTATTTTGAAGCAACACGAGGGCTATTTTGGTACGGACCTCATAATTTTGAACCGGGTCAGACGACGAGGCCGACGCACACACTCCCCTCTCTAAACTTCCGAACCATACCAATGGGAGGACGTTTGAATATATGCAAATATTTTAACGAGCAACAAGCGAAATAGACGACAGATCTTTAGTGAAATCGGGTTACG
This sequence comes from Araneus ventricosus, assembly GCA_013235015.1. NCBI lineage: Eukaryota > Metazoa > Arthropoda > Arachnida > Araneae > Araneidae > Araneus > Araneus ventricosus. The sequence continues at coordinate 7,812 of BGPR01032687.1, read as the reverse complement.
AACCTGGAACACTCTGGCCCCAAAGCCGAGACCTAATCACGAGGCCACCGCGGCCCTCGTTAAGCTTTTGGTATTTTACAAGAAGCTGCACAATGCTTAATACTTTTAAGTGCAATTTCAATCTCAGTGGATTTAACTAATTATAAATATTTTACAATTAAATAACATTAATGACACATTATAAATCCACATATAATCGATGTACATTTCCAAAATGATTAATAAGCCCTTTGTTGTAGAAAAGGAAATATTAATGATCTGTCGTCTAGTTAAGAGATAGAAGAAAACAGTTAATGAATGCTTTTGTTTAGAGTCTCTTAGATAATTAGCGTAATTAATTTACTTGGTAATTTCTACAGAAAGAAATTACTGTTTCTGACAAACAAAACCCAACTGTTTTATGAGGCGTAGTATGAAGAAGTAAATTGTTTCAGTATTTAAGTATTGTTTTTTCACTGGTATCAATTAAATTAATAAGTTCTTGTATGACTTACTGAGAAATGACAAATTAGTTGTCTTACTTGGAATGGATGTTAGAATTGTCTTATTATTTTTTCAGAAATTTCCAATAGAATTTATTTGTTTATAGATTACTTGTTTCATTTTTAAGCTTCACGAGGTCTTTTTGAGAAGGACTTCGTAATTACGAAATCCATCAAACTTTAATATAGCACGTCATCGAATTATGACTCAAAAATTAAGCCAGCATGACATCTGTTTGTTTGTTGCATATGTACATGAAAAAATAAAGTAACTGACTTTTTGATTTTTATGTGCCTTCACATTTTTCGCCTCTCTAAGTTTAAAGAAAATGCCTGTGAAATTCGCATGTTTGCGTATATGTTTTTCATGTTTCTCTGAACACAAGAAACAGTGGCGTAGCAACCGGGAGTCATAGAGGGTATGCGTACCCTGGGTACAATTTTAGGTGGCGCCACACACTCAAATCATTATTTCTTTTATGCCATTTTTAAATCAAAATATACTTAAGGACTACAAAAATAATACCACACCCCCACGCCATTTACGCATGCTAAGCCTCTACTGACAATTGAAATAAAAGAAATTATCTTCCGGGTGTCACTTACCTTCACTACGCCACTGGCCCAAGTGACAAAACGTTGATGCGCTCATGCTGTTAATCTTTAATGCATTGATGTGCTTCCACATTTTTCGGCTTTCTAAGTTTAAAGAAAACGTTTGTGAAATTCGCGTGTTTGCGCATGTGTTTTTCCATGTTTCTGTGAACACCAGAACCAGTGGCGTAGCGACCGGGCGTAACAGCGGCTATGCATCGCCGAGCGCAAATTTTAGGGGTCGCCACGCACTCAAATAATTACTTCTATTATGCCATTTTTAAAGCAAAATATTATGAATGACTACAAAAAATAATACCATACCCATGCGCCATTTGCTCATGTTCAGCCACTAATGACAACTGAAATAAAAGAAACTATCTTTCGGGTGTCACTTATCCTCAGTACGCCACTGGCCGAAGTCAAGTGACAAGATGTTAATGTGATCATTCCGTTAAACGTTAATGAGTCGATGTGCGTTCACATTTTTCGACTCTCTAAGTTTAAAGAAAATGTTTGTGAAATGCCGAGTTTGTGCATGTGTTTTTTCATGTTTTTGTGAGCTCATGAACCAGTGGCGTAGAGACAGGAGGCAAAAGGGTATGTGCGCCATTTACACGGATTATTACTTCTGTCCTTATAATATTATGCATTTTTAAAGCAAAATATTATGAAGGACTGTAAAAATAATACATACCCCTACGCTATTTATACTAATGAAAACTGAGATAAATATATATATATATATTTTTCGGGTGCCACTTAGTGACAAAGAGTGACCACCAAGTGATAAGACGTCAATGCGTTCATGACACTTTTTAAAGTCAGTTACGATGACGGGGTGAAAAAATATTAATTCTTGAGACAAGGAATACACAAGCTAGGATAAAGATGATGATGGGGAGGTGGCGAAAAAATCATATTGGGCACCTATTACCTACGCCACTGACAAGAAATCAAAAATGAATCGAGTTAAATCTGTCAGGTTTGGCCTTACACAAGAATTGAAGATCTGAATCTCATTTTCGAACAAATCCGTTAGACTATCTATTGACTTTTTCATAAGTCTCTCAGTCCGATTAACACACCTTCGGAATAATTTCTATTAATCTGTGAAAACGATAACGGAAAAACTCTACATGCAAATTTGAGATGCTGTCTTTACACCACAAATGAAAATTATTGTGAAATTTGGGTCAGTCTAAGGAGATCTGTCGGAACATCCGTTCGTTAGTATGTGAAACCGGTAACTCAAAAAAAACTATATATTTGATATTTGAAATTTAGCGTATGATATTACTATAAGAATTGTTTATCTGAATCAAATTTTGAGCCAATCCGTCAAAAGGTTGAATTTCTTTCAATCTGAGTATTCATGCATATATCAATGAGACAGATTAAAAACGCATCATGCTAAATGGATGGATTTCAGTATTGTATGTTTGAAACAGGATTGAGATTTGTATCTAATTTTCATAAAACACTAAAATCATGAAATCACTTGGCAAATGTGATAAAAATAATGGATAAATATTTCTAATGGAATTCTATCCATGTTTTCTTTTACAACACATAAAAAATCATTTTGGGCCATGCTTTATATATGAAATTCTTTAAGTGAAGTTGCGTCAGGAAATATGGAGAAGAACTACCAATTTTCTCTATAACAAAATATATAGAATTTTCCTAATTTTAAGAAAAGAGGATGCGTTGTTGTTTTAGCTGCCGTTTAAAATTTATGAAAAGGTAGAATAAATAATTTGATGAAATTTCACCTAAAAATAATCGAGCAAGCAGTTGAAATATTTAATGTCTAGCTATTATACCAAAGTGGTTAACATTGGAAGAAGAGAAAATAAAATACAAACTTCTAATGCAAACTTTTCGGAGACCCGTTTAGTTGAAGGAATGAAATAAAAGTAGAAAAAAGATTTCAAAGTTTCATGGAAAACACGTCACGTCTGTGTCATTGATGGGACCAATATCCTTAGGCTTTTTACGAGCAGCGGTTTCATGAATTTTCTAAGGGTAAAACATTTCGTCCCCTTTATATCCTTAGCAGCCTGATCCTCTAACTTCATTTGCTGGTTTATCGCCTCAAGGTCGAGGATAAAACAACGAAAAATAAAACTTAGGAACTCTTTTTTTTCAAGCATCGCAGTTACAATTTACAGAAACTTTGTTGGAACGTAGAAAACGTGCACACAGATGAGTCATTAATTCTTAACATACTAAAATTAGAAACGAAAAGATTTCAAAAAGCAGTAAGAGTATGTAGTATTTACGAAACAGTTCTAAGATGCTTTTTCAGAAGTTCGGTTAGTATTTTACCACATACTGAGGAACGATAAATATTTGAATTATATATATTTTTCAACTGCAACTCAGAATTTATTTGTTGTAAGAATTAATTTTTAAACAATTTCTGCCAACTGAAGTATATTTAAGGCAGATGGCATGACGTAAATGCAAAATATTTTAATTCGAACACGCAATTTATTTAGATTTTTTTATCAGCAAAGTTATGATTTTATTCGTAAAATAATGTGCAAAACATTAGCAAGATGTTTTTCTTTGAAATTATTTTTTCACATAAAAATATGATAATTTGTATGGAATTAAAAGGCAAATGTAAGGGAATTAATTAGATAAATATAATGATGCACAAGAGTACACTTATTTATATATATCTGGCTTATTAAAATATACCCAATCATTTCTACTATTTTTCCATCTATTCTATATTTCTTCATTTAAAATCAAATACATTCCATTTAAATCGGAAATGATTGTGATTTAGTGTATGTAGTTGAAATATCAATAAATGTTATGAATATTTGTAGTTGTAAAACAATGCTTAGTATTCAAAACAAATATATAAACAAACGTCAGTTATTCTAACAGTTGTCGGAATTATTTCATATTTAAATTTAATTTCATTATTTTTTAATTTCGGAAGATTGCGTTGATCATTTGGGGTATTATTTCTACACTTATATATAATTTGGAAGATCTCAATTGTTTTCCATATGCTTAAAAGCTGATTCACATCTTATTAAAATGCCACCCTAATTCTTTGATAAAATTGTGATTATCAATGAAAAAATAACTTGTATCTCTTAAGCATTATGAAGAGTTATTTATATTATAGTTATAATCCTATTATAAATTTTTAAAATAATTTATTTTTACCTCAATTACGTTTTTGTTAAAAATTTTCAAATTAATCTGTATATTCATATTTAAAGGCATCTATTTAATTCATTTATTCGATCCAAAGTAAAATAATAAAATATAAATTTATACTGTAATACCATAAACGGATAACTTCTTATAGATTGAAGTCAAAAAATGTATATACGATTTTTCCATTTTCCTCGAATATAATTCAATATATTTTTGTATGGAACTCACACATTATTTTGTGTAGTAATTCTTGAAGACAAGAATGTAATCGACAGTGACTTTAAATATTCACTTAATAATAAGGAAACATACCCATATTCGATTTCGAATTGTTATTCATTCAAAGTAACTTTTAATAAAAACGTATGTTTTTTTAGATTTTAGCTTTGAATTTAATCTGTTTCATATTCAATGCGGACTTGTATATTTAAAAAAAATATTAATATTTTTTTAAATTTCAAATGTGATATAATTTTGTTCTTTAGTTTTTAAAAATTTAAATTGTTTTATTAAAAGTATTCGATATATATGTAGTATGGGAGCCTAGGTCCCGTGTGTAGTGTAGTTTCTAAGACGGGTGAGGACACAGTTCTACTATTAAAGAAATTTAATGATGACGACACAAACAGTTAAGTCGGCAAAAACATTTAAATAGAAAACAGATATAAGCGAAAGAATTAGAAGGGCGGCCACTTCCCTGTACATCAAGTCATGTGAAATCATCGTAAGCAATTTTGCCGTTGCGTTCCGTCGTTCGCCATCGCACCACAATGTCTGTCACTCACAAGAGCAAGGTCATGTGACGTGACGTTAGGTGGTAGAGAGAAAGTGGAAGAGCGTCTCCTGGCGGAATACCACATACCACATATATTTTCAGCTTCTATTTTTTATTGAGTTTGTACTGTAAGTAACAGCAAATTTTTTAAAAAATATATGAATTAAATTAATCAAACAACATTATTAAAGGACGATAAAGGTAAAGCAACAACACAATCTCTATATATAATATGCTAAGGCGGAAAAGGATGTGGCGGAAAAGGGGGGTTAATTTCTCTTTTGTCGATGGCAACGTCTGTTACCGAACAAAACCGGAAGTCCGCCATGTGAGGCATAACGCCATAGGAATAGTCTGTTTCTATATTCGTTGCGGTGTAAAATAACTTTTTCTCTAAAAAAATGAGCACAATATTTAGTTAGAAATGGAGGAGATGGCTTACGAGAACTAGAGAAAGTTCAGGTCAAAGTCGAGATAATTTAAGTCAGCGACTTCGATTTATCTAAAAAAAGTTTGAATTAAAAACTTGCAAATAAATTTTATAAAACATTCCCCTCAATCTAAAATTCAGTAAACTTTAAAATTATGTTGTACATTTTAGTATTTAATTCAGAATTCATTTTTATAAATATAAATTTTTTAACAATTTCTTCTTAAATTCATAAGCAGATGGCGCCACGGGCTTAACAGAATGGTCTGTAAACTTCACATTTTATCCGTTACTACTGTACCTGCATTTAACGTTTCATGTGCCCCTTTAGTACCTGTAAATAACGTTCTATTCTATCGCACAGTGCCTGCAAATAAGGAAGGCTAAGGTTCAGGACCAAAAAATTGTATTCCTTCTTGATTAAGGTAAAAGCATTAGAAGGAAACAGCTTAAGATTTTTATTTATTAATAATATTGTCTTTTTTATTATCATAGTGCTAAGATGTCACACCAGAATCTCTTTATGAATAATAATAAATATAATTTGTTTTTAGAATAATTATATTTATTTTATTTTTGAAAATCTTATTTGTTTATTTATGCACTTTAATAATTTTCCTTAAAAGTCTTATTTCAAGAAAATATCCTTTTTGAGACTAAAAAATTTTATTCTATGCTGATTTAAGTTAAAGCATGAGAAGCAAAATAAAGCTGATTGATATATATTATATATAAAGATTTTAAAATAGTTGTGCTAGGACATGCAGTGTCGTTACTGTAGTGAGCGAAGCGAGCAGGGGGCAGAGCCCCCTAGTATCTTAATAATATACTGATGAAATTACTTTTTTTCTTTTTTATACATTTCATGTTCTATGTTTATGTGTCAATAAATAAGGAAATTATTTATTTTTGAAACAACTGAAAAATGAAGCTCAATTTACATCCTGCAATGAGAAACCTAATATTACATTAAGTTTTGTGACTGCTTCATGAAAATGTATAAAAAGCGAACCCATTCAAAATAATTAATAATTCTGAAAAATATAGTTTCAAATTTTTACAAAAGGAAATCAAACCACTGAATTCATGTAGATGCATGAAAGAAGTTAAACTAAAACCAAAAAAGCTTCCTTCTCAAAAAAGAGGAAAAAAAATTAATTAACTGCTTTCTTGCACCCATCCAATTTAAAACTGATATAGTCGTTTTCAGAAATGAAACGTATCGTTTTTAAAAGTGTGCATATATGACACTTAATCAATTTTTTTTGTATATTTCTGGCAAAATGAATTTAAATAAAACAATAGTTCGTATATCATATACTTTTATTAAAATATTTTTTTTATTAACAGTTATGCAAAAAGTAAAAGAAAGAGAATATATTTAACAGTGTAGCTGTTACAATCAACTGCCTTCTCCTTTCTATGGTAGGTGGCGCTACTGGAGCCATCTTTTTCCCATGATGCCTCTCTCTCATTCTTGTCTGTGTGCTTGTATCGTGATGTTGTTCTCTGTTTTATCTTGTGTCTTGTAACTTTAATGTTCTGTGCTGTGGAACGTAGCCTAATAAAAAATGGTTCCTAAAATTGAATGGATTCTCTAGCAGCACTACATACAAACTTGACTCTCGTCCCTCTATAACAGATAATAAGAGGAATTGTCGCTAGAATGAAATGCGATATCGATGCATTTTGAAAAGGATAGATTAAATATCGCTAAGGATAACTTTTGTTTTCAGAACGATTCATTAAAAAATACAACTTGATCGAATCCAAATTTTTTAATAGAATTTTATCTGTTTTTTTTAAATTTTATTTCTTCTCTTTTAAGGAATGTTTCATTTTGATTTCCTAATATTATCGAAACACTCACTACTGAATATTGAAAAAATTCTTCTTATATTTTTCTATTAATTATTCTCATATCGTGACGTAAGCATAATTATAAAAATATATTCTGTTAACACACATACTCTTTATGAATGTGTAACACAAAAGCGGAAATGAAATGTAGAGGGTAAATTATATTTCTTCTATTTAACATATGTTTCATTTTGATTTCCTAATATAACTGAAGCATGCATTAATAAATATAGAAACAGTTTTAATTTTTCTATTAATAATTCTCATATCGTGACTTAAAAATAATTATAAAAATATATTTAGTGAAAACATACACTCTTTTTGAATATATAACACATAAGCAGAAGTAAAACGTAGAGGTTGAAAATGCAAATAAAATAAACCTCTTTTAAAATATATTCATTGAAATTCAGTGCACCAAGAAAAAAAGAAAAGCTCCTAAACTGAAAATTCCATCAAAACATCTTATCGTACAAGGAAAAGGC
>BGPR01032686.1:6320-17381 GCA_013235015.1 Araneus ventricosus | reverse complement strand
TTTCAAAACTATCGACTGAAACAATCGACTGGAACTATCGATAGTTTTGGAACTATCGATACTATCGATAGTTCAATCGATAGTTTGGGAAAACTATCGACTACACTATCGATAATTGAACTGTCGATGTTTAAGGAATACTATCATAGAGGGACTATTAACTGTGAAATAATTTTCAGAATACGATAACGATCATGCTTCTTTATTTTCAACACTGACGTTACGACTTTCACTGCTTCAGTGACGTTACCGAAAAGCGTCTGTCGCCGATTTTCAAAATGTCTTAGTGGCCATCTATAAATGAAGAAAAGAAAAAATTGCTACCATCAAAAGTTGTACTTTTAATTATTTTATAACGCAAATTTTACGTTAATTGTAAAGTTAGGCTCACGTGACACACGTCAAATATAACAAACCAACTTAATTTTAGAATCCAAGACGTATTTCAGACCAAGAAAAAAAAAGATGTGACATCATAATGTAAGATATTGTATGTTCTCGGATTCCGAAACCCTCCTCACTTTTGCGCATGCGCCAGGCGGAGTTATTTTCACCATAATAGAGCAAAAGTGAAAAATGGAGGGGGAGATGTTTGTATTTTACTTAAAAGACCTAACAAAGAACTCCGGAAAGTGTTGATCTTAATCATTGCCTGTCACCCCTTTCCGGAGTAAAATGGTCCAAAAGTGGAACGATCAGTAGCGTGCATTTGGATGCTAGATGACATGCGCAGTTGCTGTGACGTCACATAAATAGATACTTTCAAATTAATTTCAGCAGTTGAAAACAAAAAATAACGATTCAAACACACATTTTAATTCTCATTATTTAATCTGGCAAATTTTATATAAATTAAATAAATTCAATTTTGTAAAATTACTTGCAATTGATTGCAAAATTGTGTTACTACCTGTTAGAAATCTCTGATGAACATAAAAGAAATTCAATCAAATTATGTATAGTCAACCTTCCTACAACACAGCATTCTGCATATAACACTACGTAAAAGATTTGCGTATTGTTTAAAGATTTATCCACGTTTTGCATATATCACCACGCAGAAATTGCGACAAACTTCTTATTACACGACAAGGTATTCTGACAACACGACTAAAAAACTTGACCAGCAATCATGTGCCATAATATCATCCGTCATACTGGTTTAATTTAGCTAAAAGCTGACCAAGTTCTTGAAATAATAGGGAACGAATTAAGCGAGTTAAAGAAATGTTGATGTTTCACGTAATTATTATGATTCGTATAATCAACTTGTAATAATTATGCAAACAGTTTGTTTCCTTTATTAAACTCTCTGCATTCACATTTTCTTCAATTAAGCATGTATTTTAAAATGCATTTAAAAGATTATTTTAGAAAAGAAACAACTTATTAAAGTCTTAGTACAATCTTCAGAGCCGCATTTCCCAAATGTATTCCTATAATAAATCCTTGTTACAATTTCTTTCAAGCTTTACAATACATTTGTTGTGGAAATAGTTACAAATTTATTTAAAATTATGCAATATTCAAATGGCAATTAAATAAATTATGCAGTATTATGCTTATAAATGCAAATAATAATTCGAAATTTTTAAATTTCTTTATTATATACTGTATAATTGTCATGGTATCTGTTTTTTAAAAAATAATATAAGAGATTTTAATCAGTATATGTTTCACAAATCTTTATAATGGTTTTCATTTTTTTTTTTTTTTTTACTATATAAAATTTTCGAAACTCTCTGATGTTGTATTTTTTAAAAAATCTTGACAATACATCATACAAAAAAATTGTTAAAAAGTATAAAAGATGAAATAAAAATACTTATTGAAGGTGAAAAGAAACCAACGCGATTTTTATTAATTTTTATATTACCCGCAGTTATTCAGATTTATTATATAATAAGCGGAAGAACCCATAAAAAATATTACAAACTTCTGAAAAAAGTAACAAAAATGGTCTAAAAATTATTTCTATTAACATCACACTCTCGAAATTAATAACACAGCTAAGAAGGTTAAAATTCTTACCTCTGAAAACAGTTAGCGAACGTGTTTTCCTTGTCATCGTTTGGCGAATCGAGTGATGCACGTGTTCAGAATCGGTCCATGTAAACAAACAATATCAAAGAAATTAGCATTTACTCACAACAAAGCCTTGGATAACTCATTCGCACGTTCATTAGTGTTTACGTCAGTTACGTATTACTATAAAAAAATCGTCGCTGGTTTAAGTGTAATATTACGTGCAAGTCATACAGGACGCGGGTTTATCGTAGTGAGAGTCATGTGCGCAGCGGGCCAGCAGTTACTTCCGGAGACGCGGGTGACGCAAGAAAACCCCTTAATTAGCAGATTGTCACTTGTTTATTTATAACTCTTATTTTTTCACTCGTGGTTGTTTTGTTTTTTATTTTTCTTTTCGCCTGACGCTTGAAGTCAGCAAATAAAAGAAAAATAACCACGATTCGAAGACCTTAGAAGAGACATTTACAGATGAATAAAGTGTTTTTTTTGGGGGGCTGATTTGAAACAAAGTTAAATCCAATTAAGATATTTGGAAATACAGTCGGACCTCTATTTAACGAAGTCGCTAAATCCCGAAAAAAAGTTCGTTATATGGAAAATTCGTTAAATAGAGATTCACCTTTTAAAATACTTTAAACTACACAAAACAGATTTTAAATTCATAAACACTAAATATTATTAAAAAAGTAATTAATCACACCTTTATTTTGTAAATTAATATATTTGTTTTATATATTTTACTCATCAAAAGGAAATCTGCAAGGAAAACAAGAATAATAAAAATATTGTCCGGGAATATACTGTATTTTGAATTTAAAAAATAATTTTATATTAAAATTAATGAATTTTAGCATTTCATCATACGAAGGTTTGTTGATTTCTGCATCATTATCATTTCCATCTTCATCATATTTGACTTCATCGCAATTCATTGCTGCTTTGTTTTTATTTTTCACACTGTCCACTTCAAAACTGCCTCATCCACATCTTCATAGACACATGCTTTTAAACGTTTTGAACAAGAATTCGATGAATCATAATTTTGTATCTTATCACGATTTTTTTATTATGGTTGATAACCTGTTTGGAGGAATACCAAATTTTAAAGCAATATCCTTTTTTTTCACGCCTTTATCCACCTCATGAAGAATTAAATTTTTTTCTTTGACTTTCAAGCACTTTCGCTTTGACATTTTCCAGCTTCAAGGTCATTGATCAACATAAATGTGTTAAAAAAAAGAATAAGTTTGAAATTTTTAGAAATATTTTGAGGAATAGGGAGAAAAAAAATATTGGATCACAAGAAAAAGTTCGTTAAATAGAGAATGCACTTCGCTATTTGGAGATTATTTTACGAAGAAATTCGCAAAATGTTCTTGGTTCCAAGAAAAAGTTCGCAACATAGAGAAATTCGCAAAATAGAGGTTCGTTAAATAGAGGTCCGACTGTAACTACCTTTCAAGCTAGCTGAAAAATTCTGAGCTGTTTAGGATACTGATGTAGTCAACTGATTCTCACGTGATACACGTTGAATGCGTCATGTCAAATGAATTCTGTAATACACTGCGCATTTTGCTTAATAAAAAATGATTTGAAGTTAAGCTTGTATAATGGGAAAATTGTCTTGCATTATGAGAAGGATAAAATGATTGAAGTACTAGCATAAAACAACGTGCAATTACATGTTAGATGACATTCGTAGTCACATTTATAGCATGACTGTGATTTTATAACGTCACAGTCTGCCAAGTGATGTAGATTTATTGAATTATAATATCTCGTTAATGCACTGGAAAAGTAAATAATGAAATTTCTCGAAATAGTTCTAAGGCATTTAATAGAAAATAAATGAAATGATAAGCTGTATCTTCAAGTTATGTTACGCTGCAATGTAACGTCATGTGCTTTTTTCTTCCTGCAGCATTCTCTAAGGATTCCAAAATTAAATTCGTACAGTACATTTGGCGGGCATCGCATGAGCATTTTAGACTTGTTCTGAAAAAAAAAGACGTAAGGTAGGGGGCCCAAATATCGCCTACGTTCCTAATATCGCCCACCTCGGTTCCTTCTCGATTTTAAGTGGTATATGGTGGCCTCTACCGGAACTACTTACATTTATTTTATGAAGTCTGGCAAAAGCAAAGTCGAAGCTAAATTATTTTCTACGAGAAAGCATAAAAAAAACTTTCTTTTCCCCAAACCATCTTCCTTCTCCAGGCATTCAGTGGCTGCGACATAACATCAGCTATTTATAGAAAAAGCAAAACACCATAGTTACATTGTTCAAAAATCAAATGAATCAGATGAAAAACATTGATGATATCTTTTATAACCCCTCATCAACACCAAATGATATCTCACAAGCCGATGAGAAGATGTTTCTAGCCATATACAAACCCCCTGCTAATGGGCATAATTTGAATAACTATAGGTATGCAGCATTTCTCAAATCATCAACCAAGATCAAAGCTCATATCTCCTCACCAAAGAAGTGGCGTTTTAACACTCGTTTATCAATGTGTTTTTGTTTGTAGCACCTGTCATGGTACCTGTACTAATGGTGCCCTTCTAGAAGAAGAGGAGGAGTTCGAATTCGAACAAATATTAGAAAAATGCGATGAAATTCGATTACGAACAAGAATAAAAATGGATTATACATATTTTTAATATATATATATATATATATTAGGGTGTCCCAAAAATGAAAGTTGTTTGTTTTTTTCGCGTACCCTCTTATTTTTTTTTCCTTTTATGTCAAAACAATTGTAAATAAAGTTTCATGCAATTTGAAGCACGACAACCCGTGCCGACTTGCATCTAAACGTGTCAATAAGTACTTGTGTACTGAAGCCAGCAAACGCTGACACGTATCAACCTGACATGTGTCTTGCGGAGAACATAGCAGATGCAAATGGTAAAGACAAAACAAAACAGAAAAAAAGGTTTTGGAAAGCTTCGACAGTGACAATGCGCAACCCGTGAAACGTGTTAGTACCAGTTTACTCAGGACAGCGCACGTCCACGTGTCAACGTGCTTATAATTCCAAGTTGTTTTGTTAGTAAATGTTTGTATAATTTTTAATCAGTGAACAGGCATGGCAGTGTAATTGCGTAGTTCTACAAAAGTGATATTTTTAATAGGGGACATAAAACATCAAATAACGGATTCAAAACTTCCCACTAATGGACAAGTTCTCGCAATTTTGTTTTACAATATTCGAGAAGTGAATTTAACTGTTAATGAAAGTGCAAATCTCGCTTTTCTCGAATGTATTATCGTTTGGGAAAATGCACGCATATATTCGTTACCAAATTGTGTGAGAAAACTTGTTAACGTGTATCAAGTTTGGAGAGACTTACAAAAAAAATGCAAAAAAATTACAAGACGTATTCAAGCGGCGACAACAAGAATTTGAAAGTAATTTAGACAATTTGTTCGACATTCCACACACTGATGCACTTGAGTTGATGAAAATAGAGGAAGATAGGATGTTCTTGTAGCGCCAAAGAGAGCCGGGCCGACCTGGTCACTTAGGTTTAGTGGATAAAAAAAACTGACCGACAAAGAGGAAGGTTCGCGACTTCGAGTTGTCAAAGAAGAAAATAGGCGAATCAAATATGTTTCCGCTTCAAAATCCTCGGCATCATACGAACCATTGCAAGAAGATTCCTCTTCGAATTCTAGTGAAAATATAGATTCAGAAGATTTCCCAACACTGATCGAAAGCTCAGAACCTGGAACAAGTATATCAGTAATGAGGAAAGATTTTATTACTCCAAAGTTAGTTGCTGCATTAGGTGTCAGTTAAGTAAGCGAGATTCTGTGTTTATTCTTGAAGCTACTATTGATGCACTTGGATGTAACATTGACGAAATTCGAACAGAAAAAAGGAAGGAACGCGCGGAAAATATAAAAATTGATTTCCAAAACAAGGTACAGGATGTAGTGACCCTACATTGGGATGGCAAACTGTTGCCTGCTTTGAGTGCTCGAAAATCGAAAGAAGAGAGCTTGCCTATAGTTACTTCACATGGACGTAAAAAACAACTCATTGCTGTGCCGATATTTGATAATTCTACATGCAAAGAACAGGCACAGGCTGTTTGGATGGCGATCTTAGATTGAAATCTCGAAGAGAAAGTCCAAATTCTCTGTTGTGATACTACGGCTTCGAATACAGGTCGTTTTAATGGTGCTTGAGCGCTCCTCGAGCAAAAATTTGATATGGAAATGCTTTTTTCCTCTTGCCGCCGTCGTGTATACGAACTGGTATTAAAGGCCATATTCGAAGTGAAACTTAAACAAGTGACAACAAGTCCCGATATACCACTCTTTAAAAAGCTCAAAGATAATTGGAAAAACATCGATCCAACTAAAATACAGTGCTATAGAGAATTGTTCCGAACCGTACCCGAACTTGAAAATTTGCTGGACTTTTACCGCGTTGAACTTAAAAATATTATAGTCAAAGATGACTATCGAGAGTTGATCGAACTTTCTATCGTATTTTTAGGTGGAGATGCAGAAAAAAAAAAATTAAAAATCAGAGCTCCGGGTGCCATGCACCAAGCTAGATGGATGGCCCGAGCGATTTACTCCCGAAAACTATCGTTATTTAGTTCTCAGCTGAAATTAAACACCAAGGATAAGGAAGCACTGTTAGAAGTCCTCTTGTTTATCGTGACAATCTACGTTAAGGAAATTTATGGCTTGAATGCATTTTGGCAGTTAAAGCACCCGACAAAGATTTGTGCTTTTTGAAATCTTTGAAAGCTTACGAAAAAGTGAATGAAAGTATCTCGAAAGCTGCTTTACAAAAATTTAGCCAGCATTTATGGTATTTTACTGACGAAATAGCAGTATTGGCACTTTTTGATGATGATGTGGACGAAGAAACAAAATTAAAAATTGCTGCAAATTTACAGAGAAATTTTCTCGGCCCATGAGAAAAGATACATTCCATCGAAGGAATAACTTTGTGGTTCATTGTATGGTGAATTTGATATATTGATTTTGTAGTTTTTTATTTAGTTATTTATATATATCACGCAATTGTTACCTGCTTGTTGATTTTTTTTACAGAGAAAAGCATCGATGATTTGATATCAGTCAAAAGACAGTCATTGTTTTCTAGACTCAAAATTGATGATAGTTTTCTCAACGAGAGTCCCTCTTTATAGGCGAATAATGCTTTGTTTCTAGACGCGAAAAAGACAGTCTCAATGCTTAGAGCAATGAACGATACAGCTGAAAGAGCGGTAAAAATTATGCAGGACTTTCATGGTTTAATAACGGTTGAAGAGGAACAAAAACAATTTTTGTTACGTTGCGTGAACACATGAAGATCTATACTGACAGTAAAAAGCAAATATTGAAACGAAAATATGTACAGTAATGTTTCTTTTACTGTAATATGTTAATAAATATCTGCTTTGAAAAAATTGCTGTCTTATGTACCAAAGAAACATACATTTTGCAATCTTTTCATAGTATTTCCCATACAAGAATTCACGATCAAGTTTGACCTAAAGTCGGCACGGGTTACCGTTATCTTATTGCAATAATACGTTTTATTTATATTACTGAGGTGAAATAGAAAGAAAATAGAGGGTATGCGTATTCGATTTTGCAAAAAAAAAAATTTCCTTGTATCTTGGGACACCTTAATATATATATATATAATCTGTTATAGATATATTGTAATAAATAGCCGCCATTTTGTAATAAAAACTTACTTTCTTAAAAATAAAACTAACATTTTGAATCACTTATTGTAATCATGCTACATGAGGGGGTTATCTATAATATAAAACAAAAAATACATGTATCCGTCTGTCGGTCACAAGAACTCCTCCTAAACGGCGAAACGTAGCGACATGAAATTTACACACGACATTCTAGAGCACATTTCTAGGTCAACGGTGCTATTTTCAACTTTCAGAGTTAATTAGTTCTTAAGATATTTAATTAAATAAAAATTAGCCGCTGTTAAGCCTAATGCTCAGACGTTTTTCGCCAATAACTTCTGAAATATTTATTAGACAACAATTATTTTTATGCCATTTTAAAGAGCAGGAAATTATCTTTTCAATGATATTAATTCCATTGCGATGAAGTGTGTTCTCTGTTTTTCATTGAGGTTTAAAAAAATATTTTTAACGCAATTTCTAACAATGCTTTTTATTCTTATAGAAATAAATTCAAGCCAAATTACTGTTTCGCGCGCGGGCTTTTACCAGTGTTAAACATAATATAAGAAAATATTGTTTTCTTTGAGCATAACAACAAAGTAGACTTTTCACTTCCGGTTGTTGTAGAATTTACAGCTTTTAACACGGTTACACAGTGATCAAATGGCGTGCTATTTTCAACTTTCAGAGTTAATTAGTTCTTAAGATATTTAATTAAATAACGAAAATTAGCCGCTGTTAAGCCTAATGCTCAGAAGGTTTTTGCCAATAACTTCTGAAATATTTATTAGACAACAATTATTTTTATATCATTTTAAAGAGAAGAAAATTATCTTTTTAATGATAATAATTCCATTGCGATAAATTGTTTTATCTGATTGTTATTAAGGTTTAAAAAATATAATTAACGCAATTTCTAAAAATAATTTTATTCTTATAGAAATAAATTTAAGCCAATTTACTGCTCCGCGCGCGGGCTTTTGCCAGTATTAAAGTTAATATACGAAAATATTGTTTTCTTGGAGCATAGAAATCAAAGGAGACTTTACACTTCCGGTTTCCTGTTGTCGTAGCATTTACAGCTTTTAATATGGTTACACAGTGATCCAATGACGTTAGTGAATTATTCTCTCGATGTTTTGTTTAATTTTCACACATTTTTAACTGATCCTAATGAGTGTGTGCTAAACCTTCAAGACTACTTAGTCCGGTTCCTATCGTAGGAAGAGGAAAAAGCGAAGGTGAAAAAAGATGTATTAGTGGTCTATCTGTCGCAAGAACTCCTCCTAAACGGTGAATAGTCTTGATATGAAATTTGCACACGCCCTTCTGGGGTTCGCTCCTAGATTAGTTCTGCTTTTTCAAACTTTCGAAAAATTACTTTCTAAGATATTTAATTAAATAACGAAAATTAAGCCACTTATCGTCGTTTTATCTCAGTTTTTCGCCAATAATTTCAGAAAAATATATTGCACGTAAATTATTTACATACCATCGCAAAGAGCAGAAAATTATCCATTTAATGATTTCAATTTAAATGCCACGAGTTTTTTTCCTTAATTTAATAAACATTTCAAATTTATTTCATACACAATTTGTAGCAATGCTTTCTGTTATTGTAATTAAATTCAAACCATTGATCGTTTTATCAAATCCTTCATTCCGGTATTTTCACCATAGTGAAAGTTATGATAAAAATATTGTTTGAATGTTAACAGAAAGGCAGAAATTTTATTTAGCTTTTATTTCATAGCATATACCTATTTCAGTATGTTTGCACCACAACACAATGATGTTAATTACTCTCTTTCCGCTATGCTCCATTTAATTTTACAAATTTTTAATGGTCGTAATGAGTGTGTAAAATCCCTCAAGATTGTTGATCCCACTTCCTACAGGAGGGAGAGGTCCTAAGGAGAAAAAGAAAGAACAGTATGCGGTTTTTTTCCGGTCAGTGACAAAAACACTAAAGACAAGAGAATTGTACTCCGGATAATGGCAAAAAATACAAGATATGAAAGAGGTTCTGCTGTTGCCGTAGCAATGATGGGGAGGGGAAAATGGAGTACGAATAACTACGAGATTCTTGAACATATTTTTACCCCGAGCAACGCCGGGCATATCAGCTAGTACTATATATTCTGAACATACTACAAACAATTTAGGAATATTTTTGTCGAAAATTTAATGTAACTTAATTTTGTAATTAAGAGTTTTTCGCTAAAACCCATAGTTTTCGAGATATTTAAGAAAATCTGAGAAATCCCCCCCTTTGAACCCCCTAACTCCCTCCCCCTGCGGGGACTTTTAGTATATCGTTTAGGGCAGTCTTCCCAACAACTGTGCCGAATTTCAAAACTACACATTTCTTAAATTTACAATTCGTTGACTGGACTACGAGTAGAAGGAAACTTGTGAAGAGTAACGGATGTGAGGGGAGGAAGGGAACACGACTGTTCATCAAATGGGTTTGTCAACCCCCCCCCCGCGCCGACACATACAATACCACTCTTGTATAACTATTATATAGGCATGAGGGTTTTTTGAGGGTTGTAGATGCAGCACTTTTAATGGATTTTTCCATTGCAATAAGGAATTTCAGAAATATTCACTTTTGAATTCCCTTGTATTTTCTAAACTATTGACGCTACAAAAAAACAATGTCGGACTTTTTTTTGTAGGAAATTTCATGTAGTGTAATTTTGTCATTGAGTGTTTTTCGCTAGAGCACATAGTTTTCGACATATTTAAGAAAAAGTGAAAACGCCCCTATACCCCCGCTCGCAGCCACCGACGAGGACTTTTAGTATATCGTTTAGGACACTACCCCAACCAACAACTGTGCCAAATTTCAAAACTACGATTTTTTTTCTAATCGTCAATTTTCGGCCTTCGTTGACTGGACTATACCGCCCACTTGGGTATTCCCATTAACTCCCTGGCCCTTTGAGGGACTCTATATTAAAAGAAAAATTACCTTTAAAAAATACATGGCTGTTGTCCTATCACCTGACAATGTTCCTAAGTTCTTATTTTATTTTAAAGTTTTATTTAGAGGAAATGTGTTGAAAGAATGCCTTAACTTTATTGTGCTAAAAGTATAAAATAAAAGCTGTCTTGTATCACTTTCAATTTTGTTCTGCCTTAATTTTCATGTTTAATAGAGAAAATATGATCATAGCATAAGTTACACTTTATTTCAATCCATTTTAAATCGGCGATATTAGGAACATATTATGGGCGATATTAGGAAAGTATAGTGGGCGATATTAGGAACATATAGTGGGCGATATTAGGAACATATAATGGGCGATATTAGGAACATATAGTGGGCGATATTAG
>BGPR01032685.1:0-17381 GCA_013235015.1 Araneus ventricosus | reverse complement strand
GGTCTCAGGAAGGAATTTGATTCACACGGCAAAATGCCACAAAAAAATGCTGTATGGGGAGATTCGCTATATCTCGGTAACTATATATAAACATATAGCTAAAGTATTATTTTGACATAAAAGGTAAATACCAAAAGCCACAAAAAAATTTAAAATCGGAATTAGAAGTTGAGCGACTACTGACAAATTTAGCAAATATACGCATTAATTGGTGACGCGCATCCCTATATTCAGGTAACTACGTATATTAAAGTAACTAATATCTTATTTTAGAGATAAATGGCAATAACAGAAGGTTACAAAAAATCGGAAAAGAGCGCGAGTAAAGTAGTCCTACGCCTTTAACATCAGCGGCTGCTCTGAAAAGACAGATCCCATCATTTTTAAATTTCTGTTATAATCCATCTTTCAACAAAATCAATTTAACAAAGTTTGAATGTCTCTGCCAATTATTAACTGGCAACAATTAAATCTTTAAAAAAAATTTATATTTTCCCTTTTAAATATTTTTTATCCACAGTTTCACCATGTCTATCTGTCCGCTGCTATTTCTCCTCCTGGTGTGTCAGCCTGCACTTTAAAACCTTAAGTTTGATTTGACTCTCCTGATATTGAAATGAATCAAATGAAAACTTTATTATTTTAGACCATGATTGTAAATTAATCGATTAATGTAATTAAATATTTGCTGTATGCGACGCTACCTGATTTGAATTTGAAAATAAATTGATTTCAAGGTTTCACACTGTTTATAATAATGATTTAAAGACCAAATGTAGAAAACTAATGAAATTCTACTTTAAAACATCAAAAGTGTGGTTGTAAAAATTATTTATTATGTATATTCAGGTAAGAGATGAAAAGTTGCAATGAATGGAAATCAAGTCTTTCTATAACAGGTAATTTTATTCATAAAATATGTTTAAAGAAAAAAGATAACTTTCAGGGAGCATGCTGAAAAATAAGTTTCAATTTAGTCTTATATAATTTTATGTATAAGATTTCTGCACAAAGACAAAAGGAAAACTTATTTGAGTTAAAATATGAATTTTTTTCAATCATTTTGTGTGTATACTTTTAAAAAAAGATGCGATTTCTTAACTTTTATCCTTATTTGGTTGAATTGAAGTTTTAGGAAGAAAAAGAATCTATGTTTCTCGATTGTGTAATCTATACAACGCTGAACGCTTTTATCGAAATAGATTAAAATAAATATTTTATTTTACAAAAATAAATAATGTATTTTATAATCATTTTAAAATTTAAATTACAGTGGTATATACTATTGAGTTTTATATAGCACAAATAGCCCTCGTCGTATAGAATTGCTCACTGTGTTTATTTTGAAAATGTCCAAGAATTGTTTACACTTTTTTAGTTTATTCAACATTAAGATTGACATTTATTGAAGAGGGATTTTTTGACAACCAGGTTTGTGAAACAAATTGATTAAAGATGAAAACATTCATATATTTTTAGCTCAAAGAATTACACGCATGAAATATCTACTTTAAAATTTAGAAAACGTTATTACTTTTCATAAATAATATAAACATATGCCATAATCTTGTCAAAAAGATTTTAAGGCTTTATGAATTCGTAATTTTACTAATACAAATGTTGTAAATGTGTTTCAGCATAGCATGTAGAATCGTGAAGATTTTATTGTAGATGATACTTAATATAATAATTGGGATATATTGTTTGTTTAGTAAGCATCAATTGCACACCGCTTTTATCAGCACATTCGCGAAATTGGGTCGTAGAATTTGGAATGAACCTTGCTGTGATGTATGTGCCTATCGTTATTACTAGATTGTCTTTATTGTTTCCTGTCCAAAAATTCTTTATTTCTTACCAGGTACTTGGACTTTAACTGTTATCCATGAAATACCGGCTTTTGTAACAAGTGATAACTTGAAAATAAAATAGTTATACTTTTAAATGTGCCTACACGTTATTACTACATAGGATTGTTCTTGTTGTTTCCTGTCCAAAAAATTCTTTTATTCTTTATCAATCTGTATTTGGACTTTTAATCCGTTATCCATGAAATCGGTTTTTGTAACAAGTGATAAGTTGAAAATAAAATAGTTATGCTTGAAAATGCCTATCCTCATTACTAGATTGTCTTTTATTTCCCTGTCCAAAATTTTTTTATTTTTTACCAACTTATTTGAACTTTTAACTCAATATCCATGAAATACTGGTTTTTGTAACAAGTGATAACGAAAATAAAATAGTTATACTTTAAAATGTGCGTATCATTATTAGATTTTCCTTGTAGTTTGTGTTCAAAATTCTTCTTGAAATCTCTACTGACCAGTCAGGATCACTATGTCTTTTGTAGTGATTTTTATTGTGCGTTCCTGCGGGTTAGATAAACAAACAGAAAGAACAAAGAAAATTTTATATATAATCTTACATTGAATATTTTCCTTAATATCGATAAGTTAGTGATAAATTGTGCTGCCCCTTTCAAAATCGAAATAGGACATTAGAGAAAAATTGCAATCTTACTTATTTCTTATGAAATAAAAATATATAAATGAAACAAGATATAAAAAATTTCGAACTTGCAAGCATTGTGGAAAAGAAAACACTCCGAATGCAGCTCACTACAAAATAATAATGAATGGAAAACTATTAAACAGGTCAAAAGTATGCCATCTATCTCTAATACTTTTAGAAAAGAATAGAAAAAATAATGGTTGCAAAGCTCCGCAAGTATAGTCCTTTCTTCTTTATTTTTCGAAAATAATCAAACCCTGTACTTTATTCATGTCTACTATGTTTTGGCAATGTTGTAAAAAACAGTTTTTCTTCGCGACGCACAAGAAGATGGAAATTCTCTTCGTCTCCAATAATGTTCAACTTCGCTTCTTTAACAACAAAAAAATTGTTTGAAAATAACCGTTTTTCCCCTTGCATTGTCACTTTCTCTTACCCTGAGTGTTTTGAAACTGACTTTGATTGATTATATATTGGCGGAGATTATCTTATGCCCTAAACTTTGTGTTATTCACTTTGAATAATCCATTTACTAGCCTACATAAACGTATTGGATCAAATTATACATTTTTTTTACGTTTTAACCCGAGGCTAAAATTGTTTCTAGAAGCCGTATACAATATTTTTCATGATACTGAAAGGCGAATATTTTGGAAAAAACAAATTAAGTGTGTTCTTAGCATTATTTAGAAAATTCAACTAGAAATCAATGAGCGAACATTCAGCGTAATTCAATAACTTGGGTTATTTTTCTTTTTGCTGCTTGCTCTTTTCTATGGAAGCATTTTTGGTGCAAGAATAGAAACAGGAATAACAAGATTTAGCAGAAAATCTAGAAAAATATGTAAATATAGTTGTACAGAGAATGTTGTAATGTGATCTCACACAGATAGAAGTGTCCCATGTAGAAGGAACAGCATATAGTCTCATATGCTGTTTTGAAACTGACTTTGATTGATTATATTGACAGAGATTAGGCTTCTAAACTTCTTGTGTTATTCACTTTGAATAACCCATTTACTAGCCTACATAAACGTATTGGATCAAATTATACATTTTTTTGCGTTTCAACCCGAGGCTAAAATAAATTTGTTTCTTTGTAGCTGTATACAATATTTTTTTCATGATACTGAATATTTGGAACAACAAATTAAGTAATTTTAGCATTATTTAGAAAAATTCAACTAGGAATCAATGCGTGAACATTCACTGTAATTCAATAACTTGTTTATTTTTCTCTGCTAATGCTTGATCTTTTATGGAAGCATTGCTGCAAGAGTAAAACAGGAATAACAAGATTTAACAGAAATCTAGAAAATATGTAAATAAATCTGTATAGAGAATGTCGTAATGTGATCTCACACAGATAAAAGTATTCCATGTAGAAGGAACAGCATACAGTGTCATATCTAGACTATAGCAGAGATTCGAAGAAGATGGAAAGGATAGTTGGAACCCTAAGTCCGTTAACTCTATCGATACGGGACGTCCATACGTCATCCCTTCAAGCAAAATACGATAGCCGTCCGAATGTCACTCTGAAATTTTCATCGTCTTTCGTTAAGTGTGATTGATTTCAAACCAGCGGCGTGTGCTTTCTTCGTTAAAGTGGCTCGCTCAGATGTGTTTGGGGAAGAGGGTAGTTTTCTTACAATTCGGACAATGCCAGCTGTCATTGTGGTTTTTGAGGGGGTAAGTGAATTTCCCTTATCTTTGATAGAGGATCTCGGACGTTCCCTTATTTTGAGGTAACTTTATTTCAATGCCGTTAGGAATGAGAGGGTTAACCCTAACCCTGCTACTTCGATTTACTTTTTCTCAAATTCTGTTATAGATTCATGTTTGGAATTTTTTATACAAGTAAAGTTCATATTTCTCATTATAATGAACTATTTTTTTTAAAAAATTCAAAAATTTATTTTGTACAAATTTTTTGTGTCAAATCAAAATATATGAAATTGGCCATTTCGATATACCTTTTCTCAAAATCTGTTATAGATGCATGTTTGAAACTTTTTATACAAGTAAAGTACACCATTCTCATTATACCGATGTGAGTTTTTTAAAAAGATTCAAAATTTTACTTTCTGCAATTTTTTTGTGTCAAAATAGGGTAAAATTTCACTATGTCGAATTAATATTTTACCCCCGCTGTATTGTTGCCCTTTCTCGTTTGCATTGTTACCGCCGTCTCTGAGGGCAATATAAATCTGAATACTCTTGGTGGTCCTGTCTTTGCCGACGGTCCGTAAACTTTATGCGAGGGGATGAAAATTTTTCGAGGGTCTGTACGAGAAAGTCTAGGGCAGACCACTTCCTCAGATTTTTTTTCAAGTTGTTTTTAAGTGTGTTTGTTTGCAAAAGTTTTTTTTATCGGTTTTAATACTATAAGATGCTATTATCCTTAACTCTTATTACCGAGGCGGCCTTTTCCTTCTATCCCCTTTAAAACCGGCAGTTTTTGGGAGGAAGCGACACGAATTGGACTCTCCCAACCCGGGGTGGTCATTTACCCCACCTCCTGCTACAATTTTCCCTTAAGGCGCACGGAAATGAGATGTCGTTAGCAAGGAAAATTGGACCCCTTACCGCGCTTATCTCATAAGCGATCTCAGAACTTCACCTTCACTCAAAAGAAGCCAACCGCCTCAAATCGCCCTTCCTCGCTGTTAAGGGGAAATTTTTCGACAGCCTGAGAGCGCCTTGCTCGGTGTGAGAGGGTTAATTTAAGAGCAGGACTTTCATAAAATGAAAGTGCATTTTGTAGTATTTTGCATAGCATCATTAAGACATGGTGTAAGTCGCCTCCTGGATATTTTAAAGTATTTTGTGTCACAATGATAAGTAAAAAAATAAAATTAGTTTTTGATCATTTAAACAATACTGTAATATTTCTAATGTTTCAAGCATATGGTGCCAGTACTGGGGAAATATGATTTTGTAATTCGACATCATTTCATAGCATTTTAAATAACATCTTCAAAAAGACTGGCCACCATCCAATCGATTTACTGCACAAACTGAAATATGTGATCTTTTTTCCCATTATTAAAATTTATATGCGAAATTTTAAGTTTCACAACCACGATTTCTAGACACTACATTGCTCTCTAAGAGCGAGAGGAAAAAAGATGAGAAAAGTATGGATAACTCTCAATATTCCGGATCCAAATCCGGGAAAAGAGCGAGGAGATGAAAACCCGGATAACCGTGAAAGAAGTGTGAGCATAAATGTATCAAAAGGACTTGGCACATGGAGAAAAAAGGCTGGAAAGGGACATAAAAAAGGTAGGGGTGTCAAGTCGTAAAAATAAAGGAAAAGTCATTCCTTTTCCTTTTGTGAAGAGGTGAAAAGATACTAGCATGGAGGACGTCAATTCGGAGCGGGGTGTGATCCTGTTTCAATGCCCCGGGGGGCCGAGGGACCAGGGGAATAGGAAGCGTTCCAAGCCTCATGATGAGTAAAATAGGGGCGTCAAATCTATTCAAGCAGTTCCTCGCGAGAAAGAGTGAAATAATGTATCAAATGCTTACGAATTGAAAAGAGAGGTAGAGAATGTATAGCGCTTTTATCTGCTGGCGAGTTGGCTGCATTTCACTGGGAAAAAATAAGAAAGTTCTGGCTATTTGGGGAAGAAAAGTCGTCGTGATGACGATTACTGCTTTCGGAATTTAAATCTGGGAGTTCCTCTGCCTGGTCCTCGAATATGAGAAAGAGGATATAGTACAAAATAGATCCTAATTCTGTTAAATTTCTGAGGATATTTCGTTAAAAATTTATCAAGATGTGAATTGAGTTTCGGCAAACCAAAATTCCAAACTGCTCTGTATTTTTTAATTCTATATTTGCGTTCAGGCCATCCAGGATTTCTTTGTGGTCTTAAAAATTCTACGAAAAAATTTTATGAAAGACGGAGGGGGAAAAAGATGTATACTGAGTTCTTGAGAAATTTTCATGATATAAAGATTTTGAAATATGTATTGACTATCGGCGTTCGAAAATTAAAAATAGTTCTCGATTTTATTTCTGAAAGTGCACTGACTTCTTTGTGATATTTTAAAAAATCTTCTGTTACTTTTATGCTAAATTAAGTAAAAACAAAATCATCACAGATTTATGATAGTCCACTCTTAATCGTTTAAATGTTAGGACTTATAATTGTAACTCAATCAAAAGTTGAATTAATTTTTTCATTTAGACTTTTACTATTTTCAACCATATGCCGTATATATTTTAGTCTTTGACTATTTTTAATCATCAACCATATCTGATTTTCATCTGCTTTCAAGAACTTCAATCAAAATAAATGTAATGGTGATTTACTTTCAGTAAATGAAAATTTCAATTTCCTTTGCTTTGTTCTGTGCTTTATGAAATTTCGCTAATATTTGCAGTTGCATATGCTGATTTAGATACCTTAATATATTGCATTATTAAACGGGGAAATTAGTTTATTACTCGTAATTATTTTTATTAGCTTATTAATATTTATAAATCATTATGGCTTGCTAAATCTATATGATCTTAGGCTCAATGATTTAACACCAATGATACACACAATTCGCTTAAACAAAAATAGCAATTTCAAAATTTCACCTATTGCGATAACTTAGGTGTTAATGTTATATGTCTCTTCTGTGGAAAATAAAGGTGAAAATCAAAAACTTGAGGTAACTGAGAATTTTAAAATTTTATTTCTCAATAACCATTACTGGGATTCACCCATTTCGGATCATTTATGTCATAATATATAAATTTATCTTTAGAGAAATATTTTATAAAGAATTATAAATTGCTATGGTTATTATTTAAAGATAATTAGACATCTTATCAATGGAAACTACTGGAAAGCATAGGAGAAAATTCCAGGCTGTTTTAATTGAGTAAGGTAAGGGAGTAATTTGAAGTTGAAGGTGAAACTAAGTTTTCATTTAAAAGGTAGATTAAAATAAATTGCTATTTATAATTTGAATAGGTAATTCAGTTTGAAATTTATTACGCAGCCATTCTGATATGTTACAACAATATAGTTTTTAAATCTTGTGCTCTTCTGACAGCTATAAATCTAAGAAAATTGCTTCGAGATTAATTCTGAAATACAAGTCAAATGGACTGTTTAATTTTTGATGTGCATCTTGGTTTCTGACCAGGAATATTATTTTTTATTATTGCTAAGTACAACTGTTCTCACTCATCATTAAAATTAAATTTTCAATTCAGCATTTAGAACACGATTATGTTAATGCATGTTTAACATTCATCTTTCGGAGAACATTTAAAACCTCATCACAAAGCCATATCCATAAATTCCCATTAGAATATTAAAGTCAATTCACGGGAAAAAACAAATACGATTATTTCCAAATGTCATGTGTTGCGTTCTTAGTCACTCAGTCTGTTTCTCAACTGTTTTTCAAACCATATGAGATAATTGATATTTTTATGTCATATAACATTTCGGAAATTACCAGCAGGTATTGTGTTGCCAAATACAAATGTAATATTGTCATCACTCTCAAAGCTTAGCAGGATATCAAGACATAGACATCTAAGATATTGTAGGATAATATGTAAAGTTTTCACGAGCAATTTTTAAGTTGGTACGTCATAATTTGTAAATAATGTGGGCGTTCCATGAAAAATGAAAACATTTTGATGAATTCTCTAGAGGCGCTTTACCTTTCGAAATTTTGGAAATTTAACTTCAGTAAGGAAACTACAGCTTACCCTACAAGGCCCGGCATCGCATGAAAAGTTCAAAATTTGAATTTTCTAATTTTAAACTCGAACTCTGTGTTAGATTCATGAAAATTGCAAGATATATTTCCTTTTGAAGAGGGTACAACATTATTTCGTTGCTTAACAAGCAACACTACCTATCTCAATCTTTTTTGAAATGTGAAAGAGGAAGAAAATACTCAATTTTTCGCAACAAATAACGAATATTTCTGAATTTTTGCAACATTTAACAAGAACATAAGAATAAACTTGTTCCTACTAAATGTGAAAATAAATTTAGAAATAGTCGTTACTTGCTGCGAAACATTAAGCATTTTCTACCTATTTGAAAGTTAAAAAAAATAAATAGGTGGTGTTGCTTTTTAAGTAACGCTTTTTAAGCAAAAGTCGCCCCAAAAAATCGAGATGAGTTCTGCATGTGTGCATTACTTTTTAATTTTTCGGACTGAGAAAGCAATATGAAGACGTGCCACCCTTTCCAAATCAGGTAGGCATTGCGGAATCACTTCTCTACTTCATTTACAGATAAAAAAACATGAACAATTCTGACGATTTCCATGATTTGAATATTTGATTCGCCTTGATTTCGGTATCCATGATAGCTAACCTAAATAATCCTTTATACGTCTGAAGACTAATCTTTCCTGCATTCATTATTAAGTACCTTAGATGCAATACAAGAAGATATTAGCCTTGATAAATTTTGGCAAAGTGAGGACTGATAGATTCTTGAAATGAAGAGACTGTGTCAATGAGTTCACATTATTTGTGAATATATTCAATATGTCCAGCAATGTCAGTATGTCTTGCATCAAACTCTTTTAGGTGTCGAACGAATTCAAAGATATGTATATATACATATATATAATAAACTCACTTAATTTTACTTTAAATTCTAATATTATATATTTTAAAACCTTGATGCATCCCAAAAACACTTTCTTAAACTCAAATTTATTTTTATTTTCCGCGTTGGAGGTGCATTAAATCTCACTTTTTGGCATATTTATTACTAAAAAAATATTTTAATCGCTTCCACGCGCCCACTAAATTGCGAAATCAGCTATTTGTTGGCGCCATACTTTTCCCTAAAGCACTTACGTAATTGATTAAAAATAGCTAATATACCCTTCACTTTGATCACGTGTCTATATGTTAATCCCATATCTGAGAGAAAGCAGGGATTTCCGTTCTCTTTTGACTTGAAACTTTCATACGAGATGCACGTATGTCCGCCACTCTCCTAAAATTGACTTAAATATTTTGTTAATATATGAAAAATAGTTAATAACTCGACCTTTTCCATATTTGACGACTACAACAACGAATTAATTATATATATATATATATATATATACACACACAAGAAGCTGTGACAACAGCGTATTTCTGCATACGCACTCAACCGTCTTGCTCATGCCTGGAAGAATTGAGTCATATAAAGGTTCGGACATTATCTGTTCTCGCTCCTCTCTTCTAGCACTGTTATCAGTTATGTTTCTGTTGTCAATATCTTAATTTAAATATCATTTACTTTTATCTTGTTACGTTATTGAAAGTTGTTATTGTTACTATGAGTTAACTTCTTTAGCGTTTATAATATATCCTCACTCCTGCAAGAGTCAGTTAGTACATGCAGTCTTGTATGCGGTGTTCCTATCTTACAAGTTACCTTGAATAAATAGATGCAGTAGCTAGTGATGATAACTATGTTGGTTTACTACCACCGCAACAAATTCCAAGGATAAAACTTTAAGCGTATCCTCCTAAAAAGCAATCAAATCAGTAGTAAAAACTACATTATATACTCGGGGTGAAGACAGCGTTCTATTAGAGTATTAGCTAATACTGTTCGCAGGAAGTGTTGGACATTTTCTAATTATTATGTGGTTAGTATAGATAGTTAGTACGTATTTCATCTTCCCTGAAGAAGCATCCGTTATTTTCTACTTAAATCCTTTACATCCTTTTGTCTCTCCATTGAAATTTGAATTCTCATATATATATGTAATAATCTCACTTAATTTTATTTTAAATTCGAATATTATATTTTTTAAAATCTGAATTATAGCACAATGCTAATGTATTCGAAAATCACTTTTTCTTTAACTCCAGTTTCTTTTTATTTCCCGCGATGTAAGTATATTAAATCACACGTTTTGGCATATTTATTACTAAAAGAATACATTAATCGTTTCCATGCGCGCGCAGAAATCATGAATCAGTGTCTTGTCGGTGCCAGACTTTTCCCTAAAAGACTTACGTAACTTGCGGAAAATAGCTAATATTCCCTTAACTTTACCACGTGTCTATATGTTAATGCCCTATCTAAGAAAAAGCAGAGGCCGCGGTGGCCTAGTGGCAAGGTCTCGACCTCGGGACCGGAGGGTCGCAGGTTCGAAACCCGATTCCACTGAAGATCCGCCGTGTATGGGGCCTGTTGCACGCTAAATCATACGTAGTGGCCAAACGTCCTCCCGCTGGTGTGGCGCAAAAATACCCACACTGGCCCGGCCTACCCAAAAAGGGTGTAAGGCCGGTAGAGGACCAATGGGGAGACCTCCACCAGCATATGGAGGACGGGATTTATTGGGTACAATAAAAAAAAAATGATACAGGCATTGCCCGAACAGGGGCAGTAATTTTAAATACAAGAGAGCTGGGAGTGTAAACATGGTTCGACCCACCTCGGTGGGGAGAAAATAGCTTGAATTACTGCTCGGGCAAACAAGGAACAGTAAAAATATATAAAAATAGATAAGTATTGAAAAAGAAACAAACAAAAAAAAATAAACACAGAAAAAGCAGTAAAAATCAGATATATAAAAAGGTCAAATATTTTGAAACCCCATAATATAAAAACAAAACATAAACAAACAATATTACACATCAAACGACACACAAAACACAGATAGAAACTGTACCAAACATACAATTAAAAATACATAAATTAATAATAATAATAAAAATTACTTCTGAGATAGAGAGGAATAAATTCCGTTAGTCAACGGTAATGCACGTCCCGCGTATAAGGGAATATCAAATTATCAGTTACAGAATGTTTTTTTGAGTAAAACTGCGCAAGTTAAAAATTACTTTATGTCCTATACAGGATAAAAACGGCCAATGGGAGAGGAAAAGGAATGAAATTTTGTGGTCTAAAAATAAAAACAAGGTCAAAAAGTAGAATGCATAGCCCCATCCTCCCCAAAAAATCTAAACAACGTTAGGGCATTGACAACGTGGCAACAGGTTTCCAGAACTGCGGAGAGACTCGGGAATTGGAACAATCATCTATTGTCGGGGCCAATGGACCAATAGCTGCCATAGGGCGCCGAGAGAATCCCACACCAAGGAACCGACAGGGTACAATAAGTTAAAAAAAAACACGCAAAAACAAGTGGAGAGCGCTATAGACCTATAGAACTGTCATTCAGTGAAAAATTAAATTAAAAAAAAGTATTTCTTTAAAAGCTCAACTCATGTAAATAATAAAAAAAAATGAAAGACTCAGCAGGCGGGAAGTCAGGAGCACAGAATGCTGAACAGTAGAAAGTGTGAAATAAAAACCAATCCTGAGAGGAGATGTCAAGTGAAAAGTCCTTGGGAAAATGGTAAAAGATAAAAAGAGTAAGAACAGTCTTTCAATATGATAAGATAGAAGTAACACGGACCCTCAAGATATCATTGGAGTCAGTTATGGTCTCTCTCCTGGGTCAGTGTATCGCAAATGTTCCTGCTGGTCCTGAAAGCGCCTTCCATTTTGGTGACAGCCTGTCTATTTGTTAAGAGATTGTTAAACCACGCTTTTTTGTGTTCATCTGCGGGTTTAATTAGATGGAACTCTTTGGTGAGGGAACAGGAGAAGATATAATGATCTGCATCACCCAACATTCCGCAGATACAGTGTGGAGAGTCTAAGAATTTAAAGCGATGAAGGTAAGATGGGAATGGACCATGTCCACTGAGAAAATATATTAAAAACTTATTATGGATTAAAAATTTTGGGCTTACCTGATTAATGTAACCTCTCACCCTAATTCCCGAAGATGAATCGTAGCTATTCCAGTATTCGTTCCATTCGTTTACTATGTAATTCTTTAGGAGGCCTTTGAGGTGGGAGTAGGGAGCAGGAATGACAAATTTCTCACCGGATGTTATGGCCAATTTGGCTTGTTGGTCGGCCAATTCGTTTCCAGGAATTCCCGCATGGGCTTTAACCCAGGAAAGGCCGACCATGTTCTTTGCCCTAAAGATGTTTGATTTTACTTTGTTAACGAATTCAGATCTGGTATTTGCGCTATTAATGGCAGATATCGAAGAGAGGCTATCAGTATGTATGTTGACTTTCACTTTCTCTTTGACAGCCCAGTTGACTGCGAATTCAATTGCGGCTAATTCTGCCTGGAATACCGAGTTGAAGGTGTTCAGTTTAAATAGATAGTTCTGGATATTAATTTCATCTTTGAGAATACACACGGCGAAGCCGGTCTCATTTTCGATTCTGGATCCGTCCGTGTATATCTCATAGTCAGCATTTGAAATTTTACTGTCTAGGTTAATAAGTTTCTGTCTGGAGGGAATGTTTTTAAGTGGCACGTATTTATCCAAGAGATTTATATCGAAAATGGTGTTATATTCATTAGACCGGTTAACCCAGATCCGGAATTTGATAAACTCAGCTTTGGCCACTATGTGAAGGGGAGGAATTCCGGTGAGTACGTTGAGAACATTGGTGAATGAAGTGCGGAAAGCCCTTGTAAATTTCAGTAAGAATATTCTTTGAATGCTATGAAGTCTATCGATTTGGTTCTTTGTTAAGGCCCCTCCCCAAACACTTGCACCATAGAGTAGAGCCTTTTCAATAACGGTGTAGTACCAAATTTTTAAGAGGTTTTTATTCATATTCCATTTAGACTTTACTACTCTATTAAAATTTGATGTTAGGAATAAAGCTTTTGCATGCAAAGTTAAAAAGTGGGCGGTCCAAGATAGTTTATTATCTATTGTGATTCCTAAAATTTTAAGGCTGTCACTTACTTTGATTGAGTGGTTTTTGATCTTGAAAGTTGGTTTTCTATTAAGAACTGTAGAATTTCTTTTTGAAAACTTTTGGGAGGCGATGCTCCTGTATACTACCGCCTGGCATTTTTCTATGGAAAGTTTGAGCTCTAAATCTTCAAGTTTATCGGAAATGGCAGCCAAAATTAAATTAGTCTTATTTTCCAATTCCCTGGCCGTTCGTCCTCCAATTGATAGTACCAGGTCGTCGGCGAACGCTTGAATATGTAAATCAGGTCTGTCATTTATTAGAATAGAGTTAATATATATATTCCATATTGTAGGGGCGATCACAGAACCCTGTGGGCATCCTTTAGAGCAAGGTCTAGAAATTTCTAGAACGTCGTTAGTGTAAAAAACCCTTCTATTTTTGAGATAAAAGTAGAAAAAATTCTTAAAGAAAGCCGGAAAGCCATAAGATTCTAAGGTTTTAAAAAGAACCGGCCAGTTCATAGTATCGAAGGCTGATTTTATGTCTAGTGAAACGAGAGCGAGATGTTCTGAAGGCATACGAATTTTAATTGTCTCTATTAGATCATGAATGGCCAGATCACAGCTTTTGCCTTCTCGAAAGCCGTATTGATTGTGGTGTATGATATTGTTTCGATCAAGCCATTTATTGAGTTGTAGAAGAAAGAGCCTCTCAATAATCTTGCCCAAAGTTGGGAGAAGACAGACAGGCCGGTATGATGTACAAAGACCGGGATCTTTACCATCTTTAAGAAGAAAGAAGACTTTGGCATTTCTCAGATGTTCAGGAAAGTAATTGAATTTAAAACAGATGTTAATTAAGTCAAGTATAAATTCTTTGTCGTGGATGAAAACCGCTCTCCACATCCGAAAATCTATCCGATCAAGGCCCGGGGCTTTTCCACCTTTTAAAGCATTGATTACCATCTCTATATCTTCTAGTACCATAGGTTCAACGTGGCCAATTATAGGGGTATAATCCAAATTGTCTTCTGAGGAAGGGCTCGGGAAAAAATTGTCCATTAAATAATTTATTTTGTCTTCAATTGTGTTGTTGGGGTCATTATTTGGGTTGACCCCAATAAAGTTTTCACTGGAACCTCTGTTAAATACAAGATTGAACAAGAATCCAAATCTTTCGTTATGATTAAGACAAAATGATTCCCATGCCTTTCTTTTTGTGGACAAGAGAAGTTTTTTATAGATGGCCCTTTCTTTTCTATAAGCATTCCCCGAGTTCTGGATGATTTCAAAAATAGAACCTTCTGTTTTGTGTTTGATGTGTATGTTTTAAATAGTCTGTTCACTTTGTTTCTAGATATTCTGAGATCTTCATTCCAGAAGCTGAACTTCTTGGCAAATTTTTTCGGTTTCTTTTTCAGAGTTTTGAAAGCACCTTTCTGAATAAGATCGGTAAGATCTTTAATTAATTTGTTAAGATGATTGGTGTTGTTAATGTTCTTTAGGGTTTTTTTTAATGGATTAAGGTGCCTTTTGATATAGTTAATAAATTTGTTTTGTCCGTATTTGGATTTAAAGTAGAAATCAATTTCTGGAATATCTTCTAATTCTAATTTAAAGTAAATATATTTGTGGTCACTGTGGGACGCAACATCCAGGACCCCCCAATTTTTTATATAGTTGACTACGGGTAAGCTCAATATAGTCAAGTCGGGGAACCCCACATTCGTTGTTGATTGGAATGTAGGGCCATATTCTGTAATATTACAAATGTGTAAGTTGCTGGCGGCTATAAATTCAGTCAGTTTTCTACCTCTGAAGTTATCTGAGTCATAGCCCCAGCTTCTGGATTTGCAGTTAAAATCACCAACTAAAAGATTGAAACTGTTATAAAAGTTAAAATCCCTTAGTTCTCCTATTAAATCTTCTATGTTGTCATGAGGTGGAAAGTGGCAATTAAAAATGTTAAAGAGCATGTTATTAAAATGAAGTTCAACAGCCACTGTATGGGTGGTGTTGAACTTATAGAATACATTAAGATTTTTGTTTAAAATACAAGTAATGGCCCTTTTGTCTCGAGAAGAGAAAGTCTTACAACCAAAGTTTGATTTGGGAGGCTCACCATTGATTAAATACGGGTCCTGGATTGCAATAAAATCGAGTTCCAAGTCCCGAGCGACCTGAAAGACACCAGAGAGTGCTGCTTTACAGTGATTAACGTTAATTTGTATCCCGCGTATGGTGTTAAAACCCATAGTCGGTCCTTTTTATTATTAATTCCTTCTGTCTGAGAAAGCTTTTACACCTCTTGTCGAGGCAGCTGTGGCTGATGCCAAAATCAGTATTAAATCGCGCATTGGATTGAATGCAATTGATACAGTTGAAGCCCCTACATCTGTGTCTAGTGTTTCCAATTATCGTCTCTCCGCATCTGTCGCATTTTGGTTCTCCAGTGTTGTCGCAAACCTTGGTTGTGTGGCCGAATCCAAAACATTGTTTGCATTGTTTTACACCAATAAATTCGGATGTGCGAAGCTTAACCCATTGGAAATAAAGTCCCCCTTTGTCTCTAATTTCAATAAATTTTTGGGGTTTACTGAAATTACCCAGTGATTATTACTCTTATCTCTGGCCGGGATCTTGAACTCAACCCGGAAATGGGGTTTGTTGTTCTCATCCGCCAGGAAAAGGTTTTTAGAGAGTAAACCCTCTTTTAAAATATCCATCTCTATCTCTTTATCGACTTTATACAAAATAAGCTGGGGAGTCCTCCTGGGGGGAATAAAAATTTCAAATATGTCTTCTAGTTTTTCCCTATCATAGCTCAACAATAATTGCTTAATGAGCTTGGATTCAGCCTCATCTGCAGAAACAATTTTAACGCCACCCCCATGTAACTTAGTCACACCTCTCACTCTAATAACCGAATTATTCTCCTTGAGAATCCCCAGAAAAAGGGCTCTATTCCTATTAAAATCCTTATGAATGTCTGTTTTAGGCTGAATCAGAAGTACCCCTTCTGGTTCCTGAGGAAGGCCAGGGGTAAATGTCAAAGGAATGGAGCGGTGACTAGGTGCCCCCGGAAGTTGTGCAACTTGGGCAAAGGTCCTAGTTGTTTTAACCTCCTTTTTTACCTCCTCAACAAGTTTGGTGTTGCACACTTCCAATTTGTCGTGAAAGTCCCGGCAAGCAATTTCTCTCTCGGATTGTAAAAGAATAGGGAATTCCTCTTTGAATGACTGTAATAACCCCTGTGCATACGAGACCTGCCTAGCAGTAACTTCGTTAAAAGCCTGATTAATAGTGCCTGAAATTTCCTCAGTTATTTCTAATTTAGCTCTTAAATCAGCGTTTTCCATCTGTAGTGTCCACATTTTAGCTTTATTGAGGATTGCGTCATCATTAGTCAAGACTCCTTTTAGATCGTAGATGTTAGAGTTTAATTCGTTAATCTTTTTACTTAAATCTTTGATTATGGAAAGGAAATAGCCAATGTATTCCCCAGCCAGTTGATTCCTTAATGTCTTACTGTATTGAGTCTTGGCCGAAATCAGACCATCCGAGTATTCATCTAGTTTCAGTAATTTCTCCTTAATCATTACATCAATCCCATCTACAAAATCGTTTTCATTAAACTTAGAAATTAATTCCTTTAATTCATCATTGAGTTTCTTTGCAGGGGGTGGCTTCTTGGAGGGTTTGGGAGGCATGGCTCTTGCACCCTCAAAAGAGGTACGACAAGACCACCAAAATAAAAATAAAAATTATCTACCACACCCAAAGGAAAAAAAAAAGGGAAAAAAAAGTTTCTCAGTGGAAATACGAAAGTACAAGTATGTGTAAGTGCAGTATGTAAGAGACAATCCAATCATCAATTCCCAAAAAAATAATTAAAAAAAAACACAAAAAACAGCATAAGAAAAAAAAATTTAAAAACAAGATCCCTTTTAAAGTATCATTAAAAAAAGGCGCTGGTGTGGCGCAAAAATACCCACACTGGCCCGGCCTACCCAAAAAGGGTGTAAGGCCGGTAGAGGACCAGTGGGGAGACCTCCACCAGCATGTGGAGGACGGGATTTATTGGGTACAATAAAAAAAAATGATACAGGCATTGCCCGAACAGGGGCAGTAATTTTAA
>BGPR01032684.1:0-17381 GCA_013235015.1 Araneus ventricosus | reverse complement strand
GCCTTTTCCTTGTACGATAAGATGTTTTGATGGAATTTTCAGTTTAGGAGCTTTTCTTTTTTTCTTGGTGCACTGAATTTCAATGAATATATTTTAAAAGAGGTTTATTTTATTTGCATTTTCAACCTCTACGTTTTACTTCTGCTTATGTGTTATATATTCAAAAAGAGTGTATGTTTTCACTAAATATATTTTTATAATTATTTTTAAGTCACGATATGAGAATTATTAATAGAAAAATTAAAACTGTTTCTATATTTATTAATGCATGCTTCAGTTATATTAGGAAATCAAAATGAAACATATGTTAAATAGAAGAAATATAATTTACCCTCTACATTTCATTTCCGCTTTTGTGTTACACATTCATAAAGAGTATGTGTGTTAACAGAATATATTTTTATAATTATGCTTACGTCACGATATGAGAATAATTAATAGAAAAATATAAGAAGAATTTTTTCAATATTCAGTAGTGAGTGTTTCGATAATATTAGGAAATCAAAATGAAACATTCCTTAAAAGAGAAGAAATAAAATTTAAAAAAAACAGATAAAATTCTATTAAAAAATTTGGATTCGATCAAGTTGTATTTTTTAATGAATCGTTCTGAAAACAAAAGTTATCCTTAGCGATATTTAATCTATCCTTTTCAAAATGCATCGATATCGCATTTCATTCTAGCGACAATTCCTCTTATTATCTGTTATAGAGGGACGAGAGTCAAGTTTGTATGTAGTGCTGCTAGAGAATCCATTCAATTTTAGGAACCATTTTTTATTAGGCTACGTTCCACAGCACAGAACATTAAAGTTACAAGACACAAGATAAAACAGAGAACAACATCACGATACAAGCACACAGACAAGAATGAGAGAGAGGCATCATGGGAAAAAGATGGCTCCAGTAGCGCCACCTACCATAGAAAGGAGAAGGCAGTTGATTGTAACAGCTACACTGTTAAATATATTCTCTTTCTTTTACTTTTTGCATAACTGTTAATAAAAAAAATATTTTAATAAAAGTATATGATATACGAACTATTGTTTTATTTAAATTCATTTTGCCAGAAATATACAAAAAAAATTGATTAAGTGTCATATATGCACACTTTTAAAAACGATACGTTTCATTTCTGAAAACGACTATATCAGTTTTAAATTGGATGGGTGCAAGAAAGCAGTTAATTAATTTTTTTTCCTCTTTTTTGAGAAGGAAGCTTTTTTGGTTTTAGTTTAACTTCTTTCATGCATCTACATGAATTCAGTGGTTTGATTTCCTTTTGTAAAAATTTGAAACTATATTTTTCAGAATTATTAATTATTTTGAATGGGTTCGCTTTTTATACATTTTCATGAAGCAGTCACAAAACTTAATGTAATATTAGGTTTCTCATTGCAGGATGTAAATTGAGCTTCATTTTTCAGTTGTTTCAAAAATAAATAATTTCCTTATTTATTGACACATAAACATAGAACATGAAATGTATAAAAAAGAAAAAAAGTAATTTCATCAGTATATTATTAAGATACTAGGGGGCTCTGCCCCCTGCTCGCTTCGCTCACTACAGTAACGACACTGCATGTCCTAGCACAACTATTTTAAAATCTTTATATATAATATATATCAATCAGCTTTATTTTGCTTCTCATGCTTTAACTTAAATCAGCATAGAATAAAATTTTTTAGTCTCAAAAAGGATATTTTCTTGAAATAAGACTTTTAAGGAAAATTATTAAAGTGCATAAATAAACAAATAAGATTTTCAAAAATAAAATAAATATAATTATTCTAAAAACAAATTATATTTATTATTATTCATAAAGAGATTCTGGTGTGACATCTTAGCACTATGATAATAAAAAAGACAATATTATTAATAAATAAAAATCTTAAGCTGTTTCCTTCTAATGCTTTTACCTTAATCAAGAAGGAATACAATTTTTTGGTCCTGAACCTTAGCCTTCCTTATTTGCAGGCACTGTGCGATAGAATAGAACGTTATTTACAGGTACTAAAGGGGCACATGAAACGTTAAATGCAGGTACAGTAGTAACGGATAAAATGTGAAGTTTACAGACCATTCTGTTAAGCCCGTGGCGCCATCTGCTTATGAATTTAAGAAGAAATTGTTAAAAAATTTATATTTATAAAAATGAATTCTGAATTAAATACTAAAATGTACAACATAATTTTAAAGTTTACTGAATTTTAGATTGAGGGGAATGTTTTATAAAATTTATTTGCAAGTTTTTAATTCAAACTTTTTTTAGATAAATCGAAGTCGCTGACTTAAATTATCTCGACTTTGACCTGAACTTTCTCTAGTTCTCGTAAGCCATCTCCTCCATTTCTAACTAAATATTGTGCTCATTTTTTTAGAGAAAAAGTTATTTTACACCGCAACGAATATAGAAACAGACTATTCCTATGGCGTTATGCCTCACATGGCGGACTTCCGGTTTTGTTCGGTAACAGACGTTGCCATCGACAAAAGAGAAATTAACCCCCCTTTTCCGCCACATCCTTTTCCGCCTTAGCATATTATATATAGAGATTGTGTTGTTGCTTTACCTTTATCGTCCTTTAATAATGTTGTTTGATTAATTTAATTCATATATTTTTTAAAAAATTTGCTGTTACTTACAGTACAAACTCAATAAAAAATAGAAGCTGAAAATATATGTGGTATGTGGTATTCCGCCAGGAGACGCTCTTCCACTTTCTCTCTACCACCTAACGTCACGTCACATGACCTTGCTCTTGTGAGTGACAGACATTGTGGTGCGATGGCGAACGACGGAACGCAACGGCAAAATTGCTTACGATGATTTCACATGACTTGATGTACAGGGAAGTGGCCGCCCTTCTAATTCTTTCGCTTATATCTGTTTTCTATTTAAATGTTTTTGCCGACTTAACTGTTTGTGTCGTCATCATTAAATTTCTTTAATAGTAGAACTGTGTCCTCACCCGTCTTAGAAACTACACTACACACGGGACCTAGGCTCCCATACTACATATATATCGAATACTTTTAATAAAACAATTTAAATTTTTAAAAACTAAAGAACAAAATTATATCACATTTGAAATTTAAAAAAATATTAATATTTTTTTTAAATATACAAGTCCGCATTGAATATGAAACAGATTAAATTCAAAGCTAAAATCTAAAAAAACATACGTTTTTATTAAAAGTTACTTTGAATGAATAACAATTCGAAATCGAATATGGGTATGTTTCCTTATTATTAAGTGAATATTTAAAGTCACTGTCGATTACATTCTTGTCTTCAAGAATTACTACACAAAATAATGTGTGAGTTCCATACAAAAATATATTGAATTATATTCGAGGAAAATGGAAAAATCGTATATACATTTTTTGACTTCAATCTATAAGAAGTTATCCGTTTATGGTATTACAGTATAAATTTATATTTTATTATTTTACTTTGGATCGAATAAATGAATTAAATAGATGCCTTTAAATATGAATATACAGATTAATTTGAAAATTTTTAACAAAAACGTAATTGAGGTAAAAATAAATTATTTTAAAAATTTATAATAGGATTATAACTATAATATAAATAACTCTTCATAATGCTTAAGAGATACAAGTTATTTTTTCATTGATAATCACAATTTTATCAAAGAATTAGGGTGGCATTTTAATAAGATGTGAATCAGCTTTTAAGCATATGGAAAACAATTGAGATCTTCCAAATTATATATAAGTGTAGAAATAATACCCCAAATGATCAACGCAATCTTCCGAAATTAAAAAATAATGAAATTAAATTTAAATATGAAATAATTCCGACAACTGTTAGAATAACTGACGTTTGTTTATATATTTGTTTTGAATACTAAGCATTGTTTTACAACTACAAATATTCATAACATTTATTGATATTTCAACTACATACACTAAATCACAATCATTTCCGATTTAAATGGAATGTATTTGATTTTAAATGAAGAAATATAGAATAGATGGAAAAATAGTAGAAATGATTGGGTATATTTTAATAAGCCAGATATATATAAATAAGTGTACTCTTGTGCATCATTATATTTATCTAATTAATTCCCTTACATTTGCCTTTTAATTCCATACAAATTATCATATTTTTATGTGAAAAAATAATTTCAAAGAAAAACATCTTGCTAATGTTTTGCACATTATTTTACGAATAAAATCATAACTTTGCTGATAAAAAAATCTAAATAAATTGCGTGTTCGAATTAAAATATTTTGCATTTACGTCATGCCATCTGCCTTAAATATACTTCAGTTGGCAGAAATTGTTTAAAAATTAATTCTTACAACAAATAAATTCTGAGTTGCAGTTGAAAAATATATATAATTCAAATATTTATCGTTCCTCAGTATGTGGTAAAATACTAACCGAACTTCTGAAAAAGCATCTTAGAACTGTTTCGTAAATACTACATACTCTTACTGCTTTTTGAAATCTTTTCGTTTCTAATTTTAGTATGTTAAGAATTAATGACTCATCTGTGTGCACGTTTTCTACGTTCCAACAAAGTTTCTGTAAATTGTAACTGCGATGCTTGAAAAAAAAGAGTTCCTAAGTTTTATTTTTCGTTGTTTTATCCTCGACCTTGAGGCGATAAACCAGCAAATGAAGTTAGAGGATCAGGCTGCTAAGGATATAAAGGGGACGAAATGTTTTACCCTTAGAAAATTCATGAAACCGCTGCTCGTAAAAAGCCTAAGGATATTGGTCCCATCAATGACACAGACGTGACGTGTTTTCCATGAAACTTTGAAATCTTTTTTCTACTTTTATTTCATTCCTTCAACTAAACGGGTCTCCGAAAAGTTTGCATTAGAAGTTTGTATTTTATTTTCTCTTCTTCCAATGTTAACCACTTTGGTATAATAGCTAGACATTAAATATTTCAACTGCTTGCTCGATTATTTTTAGGTGAAATTTCATCAAATTATTTATTCTACCTTTTCATAAATTTTAAACGGCAGCTAAAACAACAACGCATCCTCTTTTCTTAAAATTAGGAAAATTCTATATATTTTGTTATAGAGAAAATTGGTAGTTCTTCTCCATATTTCCTGACGCAACTTCACTTAAAGAATTTCATATATAAAGCATGGCCCAAAATGATTTTTTATGTGTTGTAAAAGAAAACATGGATAGAATTCCATTAGAAATATTTATCCATTATTTTTATCACATTTGCCAAGTGATTTCATGATTTTAGTGTTTTATGAAAATTAGATACAAATCTCAATCCTGTTTCAAACATACAATACTGAAATCCATCCATTTAGCATGATGCGTTTTTAATCTGTCTCATTGATATATGCATGAATACTCAGATTGAAAGAAATTCAACCTTTTGACGGATTGGCTCAAAATTTGATTCAGATAAACAATTCTTATAGTAATATCATACGCTAAATTTCAAATATCAAATATATAGTTTTTTTTGAGTTACCGGTTTCACATACTAACGAACGGATGTTCCGACAGATCTCCTTAGACTGACCCAAATTTCACAATAATTTTCATTTGTGGTGTAAAGACAGCATCTCAAATTTGCATGTAGAGTTTTTCCGTTATCGTTTTCACAGATTAATAGAAATTATTCCGAAGGTGTGTTAATCGGACTGAGAGACTTATGAAAAAGTCAATAGATAGTCTAACGGATTTGTTCGAAAATGAGATTCAGATCTTCAATTCTTGTGTAAGGCCAAACCTGACAGATTTAACTCGATTCATTTTTGATTTCTTGTCAGTGGCGTAGGTAATAGGTGCCCAATATGATTTTTTCGCCACCTCCCCATCATCATCTTTATCCTAGCTTGTGTATTCCTTGTCTCAAGAATTAATATTTTTTCACCCCGTCATCGTAACTGACTTTAAAAAGTGTCATGAACGCATTGACGTCTTATCACTTGGTGGTCACTCTTTGTCACTAAGTGGCACCCGAAAAATATATATATATATATTTATCTCAGTTTTCATTAGTATAAATAGCGTAGGGGTATGTATTATTTTTACAGTCCTTCATAATATTTTGCTTTAAAAATGCATAATATTATAAGGACAGAAGTAATAATCCGTGTAAATGGCGCACATACCCTTTTGCCTCCTGTCTCTACGCCACTGGTTCATGAGCTCACAAAAACATGAAAAAACACATGCACAAACTCGGCATTTCACAAACATTTTCTTTAAACTTAGAGAGTCGAAAAATGTGAACGCACATCGACTCATTAACGTTTAACGGAATGATCACATTAACATCTTGTCACTTGACTTCGGCCAGTGGCGTACTGAGGATAAGTGACACCCGAAAGATAGTTTCTTTTATTTCAGTTGTCATTAGTGGCTGAACATGAGCAAATGGCGCATGGGTATGGTATTATTTTTTGTAGTCATTCATAATATTTTGCTTTAAAAATGGCATAATAGAAGTAATTATTTGAGTGCGTGGCGACCCCTAAAATTTGCGCTCGGCGATGCATAGCCGCTGTTACGCCCGGTCGCTACGCCACTGGTTCTGGTGTTCACAGAAACATGGAAAAACACATGCGCAAACACGCGAATTTCACAAACGTTTTCTTTAAACTTAGAAAGCCGAAAAATGTGGAAGCACATCAATGCATTAAAGATTAACAGCATGAGCGCATCAACGTTTTGTCACTTGGGCCAGTGGCGTAGTGAAGGTAAGTGACACCCGGAAGATAATTTCTTTTATTTCAATTGTCAGTAGAGGCTTAGCATGCGTAAATGGCGTGGGGGTGTGGTATTATTTTTGTAGTCCTTAAGTATATTTTGATTTAAAAATGGCATAAAAGAAATAATGATTTGAGTGTGTGGCGCCACCTAAAATTGTACCCAGGGTACGCATACCCTCTATGACTCCCGGTTGCTACGCCACTGTTTCTTGTGTTCAGAGAAACATGAAAAACATATACGCAAACATGCGAATTTCACAGGCATTTTCTTTAAACTTAGAGAGGCGAAAAATGTGAAGGCACATAAAAATCAAAAAGTCAGTTACTTTATTTTTTCATGTACATATGCAACAAACAAACAGATGTCATGCTGGCTTAATTTTTGAGTCATAATTCGATGACGTGCTATATTAAAGTTTGATGGATTTCGTAATT
This sequence comes from Araneus ventricosus, assembly GCA_013235015.1. Lineage (NCBI taxonomy): Eukaryota > Metazoa > Arthropoda > Arachnida > Araneae > Araneidae > Araneus > Araneus ventricosus. Next base: position 10,210 of record BGPR01032684.1, on the reverse strand, counting down.
ACGAAGTCCTTCTCAAAAAGACCTCGTGAAGCTTAAAAATGAAACAAGTAATCTATAAACAAATAAATTCTATTGGAAATTTCTGAAAAAATAATAAGACAATTCTAACATCCATTCCAAGTAAGACAACTAATTTGTCATTTCTCAGTAAGTCATACAAGAACTTATTAATTTAATTGATACCAGTGAAAAAACAATACTTAAATACTGAAACAATTTACTTCTTCATACTACGCCTCATAAAACAGTTGGGTTTTGTTTGTCAGAAACAGTAATTTCTTTCTGTAGAAATTACCAAGTAAATTAATTACGCTAATTATCTAAGAGACTCTAAACAAAAGCATTCATTAACTGTTTTCTTCTATCTCTTAACTAGACGACAGATCATTAATATTTCCTTTTCTACAACAAAGGGCTTATTAATCATTTTGGAAATGTACATCGATTATATGTGGATTTATAATGTGTCATTAATGTTATTTAATTGTAAAATATTTATAATTAGTTAAATCCACTGAGATTGAAATTGCACTTAAAAGTATTAAGCATTGTGCAGCTTCTTGTAAAATACCAAAAGCTTAACGAGGGCCGCGGTGGCCTCGTGATTAGGTCTCGGCTTTGGGGCCAGAGTGTTCCAGGTTCGTAACCCGATTTCACTAAAGATCTGTCGTCTATTTCGCTTGTTGCTCGTTAAAATATTTGCATATATTCAAACGTCCTCCCATTGGTATGGTTCGGAAGTTTAGAGAGGGGAGTGTGTGCGTCGGCCTCGTCGTCTGACCCGGTTCAAAATTATGAGGTCCGTACCAAAATAGCCCTCGTGTTGCTTCAAAATAGGACGTTAATATAACTACACTAATCCAAAAGCATAAATTACTGAGATATTGAAATTTACAAATTCAGGGATAAAGTCATTCCATTTACTTCAATCTTGTAGTGGTTCATAAAATTTTGGATAAGACCTCTAAAATATTTACATGCAATGTACACACTGAATTTAAAAATAATTTAATATTGCGCAGATTATTTTGGGATAATACTTGACTCAGTTGAAAATGCATATGACGTATCAAAATGACATGTCTATTAGTCCACTAATATTCCATTGAGAATTGGTAATCATGTAAATTCAAGAATGTGGCGTGTTCTTCCAATTGGAGTTAACATCTTCACGCATCTCATCCCGTATTACTTCAGATTCTTGTCCATAAAAGAGCAACGGAAACCTATGATATCTGACATAAATTATTTGCATTTTATTATTGCGATCTATTATTATTTGCGTATTCTTCTTAAATGCTTATTTTTATACACCTCCTAGTTAACTGAATGTCATCCGCAAATCAGTATTCATCGCACTTTGCCTTGAAATTCTGAACAGAGTAAATATAGTTTTAAGTAGTCATGCAAGAGCAATCATCCAAAATGACACTTGTTGAAACACCAATTGGTGCCAAACATCTTCCAATGGCTTTTTACAGTTTAAATCAGTATTATACAAAAATAATCTACACGGATCTTGTTCCTAGCAGAACAGTAGTCACATTATATTACTGTAAATCCCACTATGGTAGCACTGCAAACAGGTAAAAAAAATCTGTAAGCTTACTAATCAGAGAATCATGCAGCCCAGCTTCACTTACCAAATGGATTTATTTATGTTAAATACGGCATGGATATAATATCAGGCATATACAAATATGAACATTTATGTATCATCTGAAATGTTAGTACCATCTACAAATGTACGATTGTCTCAGATAATATCCTGCACAGCAAGTTTAAGATTATTTCTCGTTATCAGACAGGGGTTGGGAATTACTAGGTCCCTCTTCTGCCTCCCTGTTTCGAAGATCCACGAAGAACTTATTTATATAATTTTGAACAGAATGGACCTACTTAAATAGTGATTTTAGTATTGTATGGGAATATATTGATGTTATATTTTAAATTATAATTACTTGGCATTATTATCATTAATTTTTTTGATGATTTATTTTTTCAAAAAATAAAAAGGGAATGTCGAATTAAATATATCTCTTGAAAGATTCTATTTCCAAGTTATCTTTATTTAATCATTTATCATTCTCTCCCCCGTCTGCTATCTATTCTATGCTAAATCATAGATATTTCACCACTAATAATTAGTTATCTTAAAAAATAATTCATCACTTAATTTCAGATTTTATCTCAGCCATGCTTGGGCAGAATAAAATAAAAAAAATAACTTATGACAGAAGATAAAATTATACTCTATCGTGTATTGGGAATTTTTACAGAAGCCAAAATTAACAGTAATCAGTGAATTAAGTTGACTAAATTGCACAGAATGATTCTAACCGGTAATTCACGATTTAGGGGAAGTGTACATTGTTTTTTAATAGTTTCAATAATTATGTTCTTGTTATAAAGTGTTCATTAAAATGATAAGGAAACATTTTATTTGTTTTCAAACGTTGTTAAAATCAAATGATTTTTAAGGAAACGGTAGTGAATACATGGAGATTCTAAAACACTTCATTATCCATATGTAAGTTCAGACTTCACGCTAAAAAATAGCAAAGACTTTATAAATGCTCTTAATAGTTTTCCTCTTTTATCAATCGGAAATACAGTATTGGAAAGCTAATTCTTTGAGAGTACATGTTGTAATATTTTCATCAAAAACAAATAGAAAAATTGCAATTCTTTGTAAATAAATAAAATATCATCTATTAAAAGAAAAAATATATTATTTAGATCATGCAGTAAGTCTATTAATGTATAATCTCAAGAAATTGAAAAAAGAACAGCTCTTGAAGCACTTATAGAAATGAAACAATACTAAAAATTTAACAAGAATTTCATTGTGATTTACACTTTCCTTTTTGTTTTACTGCCTGGTAAAATTACAGCATTAGTAATTTTCGTCATATAAGGTTTCTTCTATAAGCCTTCTTGATTTATTTAATTCGTAGCATTTTCTTATCAAAAATGTAATTGTCAAAAATTGAAATCTATTTTTAGCCATGTTAGTCTAAAGAAGCGGTTGTTTAGAAAAAAAAATATTCCAGAAATCCAATCTGAATCTCTGTAGAAAACTCAATAAAAATATAAAACTATTATAAAACATGATAAATCTATATTTTCAATGTATTGAATCATATTTTTATGTATTAAATCTTGTTTTTCAAAGAAACTGACAATAATGATACAATGTATGTAAAGTATTCATGATTTGTGGTGAATTTAGTTTAAAATTAACATAGATTAAAATCACATTTTGAAGCCAAACGAGCATAATTTTGGGACAAAGCTCGTAATTGTTGACAGTGATTAGGTGCCATTAACGGTGGTTCAGCCAACACGACAATATCCAAACTCCCAAGCCACACAGTGCTCAGTTTTGCAATTGATAAAGCAATACATAATTTCTGAAATATTCCTGCTTCAATTATAATTTTAAATACAGAAATTTTCATGAATAAAACTGAACCATATGTTCAAAATTATCACACATAATTTGATTAAAATTTCCATTAAGAAAACAAAATAATTTATGGTGAGGGGGAAACACATATTAACTGGCAAACACAATTCAGTGATTTATTTTGAATATATGCATTTTTTTAAATCCTCAAAATTATACAAAATGAACTTCAAAACAGTTTAACCCTTTCTAAGGCCGTGAAAATATATTTCCCACCAAATTCTTCAAATTTTAAATGCATTTTTTTAAGACTAAGGTACGTTCTAGCTAAATTATTCGATGAAACAAAGACCTGGATGTTCCAGTTTCTTATCTCAAACCATAATGAAGTGTCTTGACTTGGTAATTAATTAGTAATTACAAGAATTAATTAACAAGAAATAATACCATCCAATAAGCTAAATGAATTTCTTTTCTTAATTTAATCTCAATTCCAAAGTTATTTTATTACACCTCTATTAGAAAAAAATGGTCTTATAAAGGGTTAAAGAAAATAGAAATTTGGAATACAATACGTGGAAATGTTCGCATTTTTGAAATATTTTCTGCATTTATAATAAACCGAACAAATATGTTTTCTGAGGCGAGTCGGTATTTCATAAAGTGCGTACTAGTTCTTTCCATGAATAATCCCTGAATAATTTCAGAAAACAGTGAGACTGTGAAATATGCATACTTTATAAAATAGTTTTGTGCTACCGCCATGAAGCAGGCACACTAGTAAAGAACAAGTATCTCCTTTCAAATTCTTGCAATTCTTTTAGAAGTTTCGCTTATAAAGCTATTCAGCTTGACAATACACCGAAGTACCGCTTTGAGTAGATTCGAGAAACTGAGGTTTCACAAGTGATGTTAAAATCGATGTGTTGACTTAATTTAGTTCCCTATGATATAACGGATTAATAATAGTCTTTGGCAACATTTGAGCAAGCATTAACTGAATAGCTCAACGTGAAAAATGCCGTAACAATATGACATAACGATGACACCAAATAAATTTGCAATCTGTAAATCATTAGATATTCGAATAAAATTATAAGAAACATATAAAATATTCTTTAATCGAAATAAAAAGTCAATACTCAGAACATGTATCTTTATTTTAGAGTGAATGCTGCCAGCAAAACTTTGCAAGACGACTGCGATAATAAATAAATAAACCACTTTAAGCAAGTTTTACAAGATAAAACTGCATGTAATGAGAAAAATTGAAATATCATCAATAAAAATAATTCTTAATATTTCAGTAATGGTTATTAATTTCAAAATATCAAAAAACACTGTACATATTTCTCGCTGAAGGCGACATAACACGCCTTAGAACGTATAAGAAAATCTATTACAGTTTAAAAAATGACATATCTTTAAGTAGCATAACTGAGTGTCTTCTATACCCGAAAGAATATAGATGGAATAAAAATATCATCTGACATTCTGTAAATATAATACGCAGTTAACCGAAACTAAAAAAAAAGAAAGAATTTCTCACTTTTTTTCAATAAATAAATCCTTTTTTTTTTAGAAAAATTAGAATGGATTAGAGAAATTAGATAGGCTACTTACGTAATTAACAGGTGTCGTTCTGCAGCTCTTTAAATGTCCGATAAATGCTTTCATAGTTTTATTAAGACTGGATATTATTGGGCACAAAACGATATTCGGCCAGTGGACGTCCACGTCCTCGACTTCATCGAGGATTTCCAGTACATCGGAATCTGTTCCAAAGTTAACACTTTACATTTTGGGATTGAACTACGAAATATTCCTCCTGTCTTTGTACCATATCTCTTTTCAACTGACTAATTGCCTGAAGCGCCATGGTTCTAGAAATCATGCCGATACATCTATAGAAACTGTTCCACAAAATGTATCCCAGCAAAACCTAATGTTGTGGAGAGGAAACAATAAACATGAGATTCCCAGCCCACAGCTGGTTTTCCTGAATTCTACATAAAATCATCATGAATCTTATTTTACGGAGAGAAACTTCTTCTTCCCATGACTTTTAAGCACTAAATTCAATTTAAATAAATTTTAATTAGATTTTCGTTTGATCAAAACAAAGTTGAGAAAACAGATGCTTTAAATTCTTCATCATTAATTCTTTTCTTTATTCTTCTTCATGATTTGTTACATTTTTTCGACAGTGTATGTGAATTGTAAATCCAGTACTTTCAAATTTAAACTTAATTTTTCAAAGGAAACAAGATTTATAGAATGAAGGGCGAAACAAATATTTGATAAGATAAATATTACAGGATCTTTGGTGAAATAAATGTTCGTAAGTTACTTCGTCATAAATTATTTTTCGGCTTTTTTACAAGGTGCATCAGTTGAGTCACTTCTTAGTCTTACGTGTTTTTAACTTATTTATTTTAAAACAGAAATTCATTAAGGCAACTGGACTAGACTGATGAAATTTGTAATCAAACGAAGAAAATGCTAAAACAAAGCAAATATCGATGATTCGGTTAAAACCTAATATGAAAATTTAGTAAGACTCTTCTTGGAGAGATGCAAAATTATTTTCATAACTTTCCCAATAGTTCTCTGCAAAATATGAAAAGACCGAAAGAAATATATTCTGAAAACGAACAAATATAAGCTTCTATTACATATTTAATACCTAATAAATTTAATTAAATATTAATTGAGTATGTGTGTGTTAAAAACTTGGGGGTTGTAAAATGGTCAGTATATATTAAGTTAAAATATTTGAATTTTAATTTAGCAGTCTAGAAATTTGATTTACAATTGACGTTACGGCACCATTATGAAAGATAGATAATATATTCAATTACGAAGGATCAATTGGTGCTAAAAATGAATACCAATAAATAATACAATCTTCACTTTCACTTAGGAAATTACCTACCCTTTTTCAGACAACCTAGAAGTTAATAGGCCTATAGTGGAAGAATTGCTGAAACAAAATTACATTGCATTTGTGACACTAATTGAGAGATAAAGGAAAACAAGTTTTTGATTTATTTTATTTTATTTACATATTTAAACTTTTACCTGCCAATTTTAAATTAATAACATTCTAGATTATTGGAATACAAAAATACACTAGCGTACAGAAATTGTTCTGATGCACACAAACAACACATAAAAACCAAACAAAAGTATACATATTAATACAAAAACAAGTAGAAAATGTATTTAAGCTGCAGATTTCAAAATTGCAAAAGATACTAAGAAAATAAGACATTGAAAGAAAATACAGAGCTCTCAGTAGAAACTATATTTTGTAGTTGCATAACTGGGCAAATGCACACTTCACGAAAAAAAAACTTTATGCTGGTACTGTGCTGAGCAAGTGTTCTCGGCTTGACCAAAAAAATTTTAAACTATTTGTTGAAAATGCAGTTTTTTACTGCCATTATTTCATTAATGGTCTGATGAACAGTCTTTCAAAAAATCTCTGTTGAAAATGTAGTATTTTACTGCCATTTCGCTTATGATCTGGTTTCAATGCACTTTCTATTCGAACACTCAACTTTTTCTCATCAACTCATCTTTTTGAAGAGGCCCAGGACATCGGATCGTCGGTTAGCACCACACCTTAGCAGCCTGACGATTTTCCAAAATAATATTTAAATGCTGATTTTGTTGGTCATCTTTTGCATTTTTCTCCACATCATTGAGCTGAATTATTTTATGCCTGTCAGCAAGCCTGAGAGGTCGAGAACCGAATAATAAAATTACCGGAACTCGAGACATCCAGGGTGCAACCGTTATGTTCAGTATTTTTAAAGTAATTTATATTATACAAAGGAAACACTCACCCAGCCAGGTGACGCTCAGACCAGTTTACACACAGAAGCTTCCGCCGTTAAAAATGGCGAGCATATAGTTCTGTGAAATAAAAGTAATTTACAATTTAATAAACATTGAAACATTAAAAGAAATTACATAAAAAGTTAAAGTGATTAATAATTAAATTTATTGTTACAAAAAGAAAAATTATAAATTGAGATATTTAATAAAATTTTAAAAAAATTCGTTGAGAATTTAAAAGATTGCCACAAGAAAAGAAAGAAACTTTGGTGGCGAAAATATAAATTATATAAAAGTACTGGTAAAGCCGAAAAATGATGTATTTGCATCTTTGCAATCTAACAGTGTGTGTGTTCGGATATTTTATTTAAGAGGTAGGGAGGGAAATGGAAAAAGAAAATATCATTTATCATGAGCTTCAATTTGAAAATACGAAAATTGGTATACCTCGAAATATGCACAATTCTTCTAGTAAATAGGCCTAAGAATGAAATAGTGCTTTCGAACTAGGAACATATAAGAACAAGCGTTTTACGTCACAATCTTTTTCCTGATGAGTAGTTGCTTGTTCTTAATAACTGCACTATATTTATGGGCAGGACAAAATGTTTCCTGCGATAAAAGACACTTTATACTCATATTATTAATATCACATTCCTAAGTGCCATATTCTTCATTTCTCTACAAAAGAACCATACTAAAGTTCTTTGTATGGATTTGTCATTGAGGCAAAATAAGCAATTTGGCTGTATTCCAGAGTAACGTTTTTGTTGAGTTTTAATTGATTTAGGCCAATTTTTTTCGAATGGACTATAGCAAGGAAAATGATGTTAACAGTATACACATGTGCTGTTTCCTAAACTTCCTTCTGATAAATATTTACTGAAAGAATATTTTAAGAACATTTGCCTTTTTTAATATAAATTCCTTATAGTTCTTGTTCCTTGGTAAATAAAACTTTATTACAAAAGATTATACAAAACTTTTCATACAGCCCCGAAGCTCGTAAAAATGTGTGAGAGTTGGAAAGGTGTTATATTATAGCCATTCCACTGAAAGCACATTCAGAGCATTTTTTCCAAACTATATATTCCCTTTTAGTTCTTGCTGTAAACGTATTTTAGAAATAATTTCAACCAAAATATAAATATAGGAAAAAAAACCATTCAGAAAATTTTTTAACAAACCTTTTCTTTTTATCTCTATATCATTATAATAATTATGGGAATTTAATCAAATTACTTTTTTTATTTCCAAAATACCACTACAAAAATGAGACGAAAAATAGTAAAATCATCAATGGTGGAAATTCGCTATATCAGTTAAGTCGCGCAATATCAATCATTAAGATTTTCAATGTCAGTGAATAGGGCAATTTCAAAACCTTGTATATTCAGTTCGTAACATTTTACATGATATAAAACTCTCTGATTGAAATTTCTATGTCGAAGTTATAGAAATATATTTTAAATAATTAGTTAGGGCGAGCATTAAATGCGAGCGGAGCCGCAGGTACAACGGCTGGTTGTATATTTTTAATCATTAATGTACTGATAATACTATAAAAGGATTTAAAAAAAAATTAAAGATTTAATCATCATGTTTCATCGTGTTGGTGCTACAAAGCCTCTAAAATACACATTTGATGAGCATATGAATAAATAAATATAGCACGAATAATTAAGGAAACAAAAGTTTAGTATAGGAAACTAAAAACATTTTTCTGAATAATACAAGGATGGTTATTTTCTTTTCCAGACAATTCGCTTAAGATAAACAATATAAAGTAACGACTAGCAACTAGCACTAACACTAAATTATATTTATCTAAGTATGATAATTCGGTTATATAATAACTGAAGACGAATATTATAAATGATTTTATAGAATCAGTTTTCAACCCCTAACTGATATTTTTTGACTCTCAAAAAGACCTTTAATTATGTGCATCTATTCAACAGAAAAAATATAAACTAAGCTATTTAACTCTCATGGAAATTATTATAAAATTTTAAAAAAAAACATAAAAAATTATTTACTTCTTAAAGAATAATGCTAGTTTTTAGCTGTATATTATTAACAGTGTTAAAAATAGTATTATTATATTTATTATTTTATTGCGTATTTTAGGAATTCCTTATTTTAAATTTTATATATCTGAATTATGAAAACACGAATAGGGTATCATTTTCTTTCCTTTGTTGTGATACTTTTTGGAAATAATAATTTTGTAAAAGTGTTTGATACTAAAAAGATAAACAGATGAGATTGTTAAATACATTTTTCCTTTAAATATGCTTCAATGACTTTCATTATCCTCTGCATTCGTTTTATCGAATTTCAAAATCCCTTTTCATCCTTGCTGTATTTACATTTAAATAATTCGAATAAAATAATGTTAAGAAAAATATGAAGAATAAAATATTGTTATAAAATAATGTTATAAAATAATGTTCAATGTGCTAAGAACAATGAACTTTAGATAAACTACAACATTCTCTGTATGTGATCTTAATACAAACTGACAAAGAGGATGATATTATCTAGAAACCCTGTGAACAAGACAACGCATGCTTGCAAAATCCTGTCTAATTCAACTTCTTTATCACGAATTTTAAAAGAAAAATGATTTTAGAAATTTGACTGTCTCAAAACAGTTATCAGTTGGTCCGAAATATCGATGAAAATATTAATTGTAGAATATACCATGTATAGAAGGAACCTTATGTGATATCGCAAAGAAGGCATACAGGAATTCAAGGAAAAGGGAGAAAAAACTTATTTTGAAAAATTATCTCTAGCAGAAGATAAGGAAGTATTTTCTGTTTCAAAAATACGTCATTTTTAATTTTATTTGACGACGCTCCAAATTGAGAAGCAAATTCTTTACTTCGCATTGTTTCTGGAAAATAGCAAGATATAGGAAGACAATATATTCCGATCCGAAAACCTCACAGC